>CM070027.1:23890364-24057864 GCA_036247105.1 Cirrhinus mrigala | reverse complement strand
CTTTTCAATCTGATGACTTATTATTTCAGCCAAACAGCAATTTGCCAAGAGCATTTTAACATTTTAATGTAAGAACAAAAATACAGTAAAAATCTAGTTAGAAATAAATTATAGTGATGAACAGCAACATTTTCCAATATATAATCGCTGGCACTTCTCTGAACATTTCTGAGTAAATTATTCAGGTTTTTGAACTGATTCTCCAAAATGGTCACTTTGAACTAATTCATCACAATAACTCTAATTTTATTATCTCTACTCGGAGTAGAAAGAGTAAAATCTTCACTATCCATATGCTTTAATACGCACATCATGAGACAAGTATTGTGACACTAGTATTATGACATTTGTATGCATTTATTATTAATAATTTAATTTATGTTAAATAAATATTTTTAAATCTTTTTTTTCAATTATATAATTTTTGAATATTATTTTTAATTGTATATGTTTTTTAAAATAGTATTACATTTTTATATATTGTTTATAAATTTGTACTTCAATTATATAAATAGACACAAAATGTTACTTGTTTTTATATATTTATATATTTTATATACTTATATTTATATATTTATTTAGAAATGACAATAAATGTTATAAATGAAGCATTTCAATTAATTTATTTTATATATAACATTTTCTTAATCTTTTTTTAAATATTACACACATACTGCATGCATTTTTATAAATTATTTTTTATTTATTAAATAAATATTTTTAATTGATTTTATAAATATTAAAATATAATTGTACAAAAAATAATTGTGTATGATTTGTATATATTATTTATTAATAATTCTAAATAAACGTTCAATTTGTATTTCATTTATATATATATATATATATATATATATATACACACACACAGTGTACGTATGTGTGTGTGTCTGTGTGTGTGTGTACTGTTACTAAAAAATGTTACTTTTTTATATATTTATATTTAGAAATGACTACAAATGTTAAAAATGAAGTCTTTCAATGACTATTTTATATATAAATATTCTTAATCTTCTTTAAAATATTACACACACATATTATAAATAAATTGTATTTATTTATTTATTTTATTTAAATAAATATTTCTTTTAATTGATTTGTTTTTCAATACTTTTATTCTTAAAAAATAATATTATTATTCATTGTCAATCATAAATTATATAAATTATAAATATATGTTAAATTTGTACTTCAGTTATTTAATTTGACAAGTATGCATTTATTATAACTGAATTTAAATAATTTATTTATTTAAATAAATATTTATTGTTAATTTATTTGTTTTTCATTTTTACATATATTATTAATTGTATATTGTATATGATTTATATATGTATATATATATATATATATATACAGAGAGAGAGAGAGAGAGAGAGAGAGAGACAAAATGTTACTTATTGTCATTTATTTATATTTACAATTAACTATAACTGTTATAAAAAAAATGACTTCATTTTATATACAAATTTAAAATAAATCTTTTTTTCAAATATTACACACACCAATTAATTAATACATTCAAAACAGTAAATATATTCTGAATATTAAATATCTCCCTCATCCTGTGACTGCAGTGAATACAAACCCACTATGAAATCTTGTATTGTTTTTTTCTAGTTGCACTGGGATCCGGGGGTGTATATGACAGAAAGGATCAAAACATTTCCCCCCAAGCAAACAGGCTCAGCTGACGGGAACGCAGTCAAACTTTTACTCTCTCTATGATTAAAACATGGCCGCCCCTGTTCGCTCACCCCTCCCGTTATTAATGAGTGAAGCGCGCCGCTGTGGAACGCACTGGCCTGTGAACACTCGTCCACATCAGAGCCCTGATACATCACAACACTTCAAACACCACAATCCACAATTAACTGACAAGAGCTGGCAATTAGTACGGAGCACAGGAACCCGCATATGCAATCTCAGCAGCAGCGGGAACAAGGACCGGTTCCTCAGAGAGACCACCACGTGTTGTGCTGCTACTTGTTAAGCTAGGACAGTTTCATAGCTTTTGTGAATCACAGCCAGAACGCAATGAAAAAAGCAAAATAACACTGGAGAAAAATACAGGGTTCCTTCGTGCAAATATGATATGAAACTCAAAAAGCCCACAGCATTCAGTCAGCACTAGTTGCATCCATTATTGTGAAATGCACTTAAACATAATTAGAAAAAAAAAAAAAAAAATCAAATATCCGAACTGTCCTTACACCGACCTCGTGGAAAGTTACTTGAGATCATAAATTCAAATCAAGAGCTTTATAGGACACTCGATAGTTTGATGTTTATAATTCATTACTCAGCTTATTTTAAAACACAAGGTTGCCAAGACACTGCTGCTGCAGGACAAATAAAAGCAAGCATGTATTTTTTTAATACTCCATAGATGAACGTTAATGAATTTACAGGGGCCTGAATTTGATTTAATGGGGAAATAAGACTGCAAAGAAAATATCCCAGGCTTTTTAAAACAATAATTCACCCCAAAAATAGATTCTGTCTTATTTACTCAACCTTTTGTCATTTCTTCTTTTTTGTTTTTGTTTTGTAGGGACTGAAGCTTGCAAGCATCCAAAGCAACATAAAATAATCATGAAAGCTGTCTATGCATGATTTTCTACATCTTTCAAAGTTATACAATGTCCTTGGAAAAGGAAAAGACTGATGTTTAAATTGTTGATATTCAAGAACCTATTAAGTCTGATTCATAAATGGGTTTGTGAACTGGATCAACATTTTTACTGGACAGAACTGATGTTTGAAGCTTGAAAACTTTAGTTTCTACTGGTTGTACTTGCATGGAAAAAGCAACCTGTAAAATATTGTATATAAATCATCATAATTTATATAGAGCTTACAGATTGAAGCAGCTTCACATTAAAAAAATGACATGAGGATGAGTAAATGATGACAAAATCTGTGTTCAAATGCATACTGTATATTGCATGCACACACACTAAGGTGGATAATCACATGAAGTGTGTTAGGATATGTGTGCATGTGTAAGATCCGTCACAACAAAGACCCTGTCCTCAAATATCCCTGATGGATCAGCATTTTCTGTAATCACTGCATTACTGTTTCACAAAAAGACACGTGCTGGGACACGAGTCAGATTACACTCCCAAAATGAAGAAATATATGTCTGTCAGCAGAGGAAAACACCGGCCTTCTGCACTAACCAGCTCCTGACCTCTACAAGGCCTGTCTGGAGCAGGGCTCCAGACACATGCATATGATTGGTTATTCATATTTTGTTCTCGACAACAGATTTGGCAGGCGGAGAATTGCTTTAAGACATTATTTTTACATTTAGTACAATCATTCCAGAGAAAGTCAGGCTGAAATAACCTGGAGGTAGAGGAATAGTCACCCAGAAATGAATGAATTCATCTTTGTTTATTTCAGATTTTGTTTAAATTTCTTTCTTTCTCTTTCTTTCTTTCAAGCATTTCTTTGATTTTCAGCCTATTTTCTCCTCTCAGATTTTTTTAAAAACTATTTCTTCAATTTTTCTTAACACAGATGATGTTTGTAATTACATCTATGTTACATCTACTGTAACTACACTTTGCAGTGAAACTATATACCCCCGTTGCATGAAGAAAAGAGTAAAATTTAGTTCAGTATTCACTGAAAATCTCATGCTCTATTCGCATTTATGAACATTCGGTTACACTTGAAGGTCTTCTTGTTACAGTGTAATTATACATTTAGGTACTGAGTAATAATAATTAACTACTTGTTTGTATTTGTTATTATAATAGTAAGTACACGTAACGTGTAAAAAGGACACCTTAAAATAAAGTGTTACTGAACATTAAAATGTGGTGCATCAAAAATGAGAAGATATAATTAAAAAAAACAAACAAAAAAACAGGATTTAAACTGAGTCAAAATAACTGTTGTATCTGGTGTATGACTTTGAAAACTTAGAATATAATGCACGAATTCTTAAAAATTATGCAAAACATAAAAAAAAGTATTTGAAATGACATGAACTATTCATATATATATATATTACTCAAAAGTAGTAGTTTATGGATCTTAGAGGGATAGTTCACCCAAAAATTAAAATTCTGTCATTAATTAGTCACCCTCATGTTGTTGAAAACATGTAAGAACTTCGTTCATCTTCAGAACACAAATTAAGATTTTTTTTTAATTTCAGATTTTGTTTAAATTTCTTTCTTTCTTTCTCTTTTCAGACTCTTTTCTTCTCTCAGACTTTTTAATAATCCATTTCAGATTTTTTTCTTCAAATTTTCTTAACACAGAACATGTTTGTAGTTAATCTACCATAACTACACTTTGCAGTGAAGCCATATACCCTCGTTGCATGAAGAAAACAATAAAATTTAGGTCAGTATTCACTGAAAATCTTATGCTCTATTTGCATTTATGAACATTCGATTACACTTTATTTTAAGGTGTTCTTGTTACAGTGTAATTATACATTTAAGTACTGAATAATATTAATTAACTACATGTACTTACTATATGGTTAGGGTTAGGATTAGGGTTTGGCTTAGTGTTACTTGTTTGTAATTCTGAATAATTATTTGTTATTATAATAGTAAGTAATGTAACGTGTATAAAGGACACCTTGAAATAAAGTGTTACTGAACATTTAAATATGGTGGATCAAAAACAAGAAGACATGATTTTAAGAAAACACAAAATAGTTAAATTAAACTGTTGTATGACTTTGAAACTTAGAATATAATGTCATTAATTTGTCACCCTCATGTTGCTGCAAACATGTAAGACCTTTGTTCCTCTTCAGAACACAAGTGTGTCACTTTAACTTGAATCTAAAGCCTTTTGATTACCAGTCCAAACCTTTAAGCCACTCCACCAACGAATCTACATTTAAAGTGTTCATAATGGTACATAATCCAAGCAAGACTTGTCAAAAAAGGTTGGATTGTAACGGATGTACGCACACGTGCACACACACTCCCACAGACCAACAATAAGCTTGTAATCGTACTCGCAATGCATCCGGTCTATTTCTGACAGTTAATATGAACAGATGTGGGCCTCCTCCTCTCTCTCACACCTTATATACACAACACCATTTTTCCCAGCACCTGGTGTGCTGTTCCAGATTGTGTGCGTAAGATGTGATTGAGGCGGATTTCTAAAAGAGGAGGGAATAGGAGTCATTCCAAAGTTTAATCAAAGAAAAAGAGTGTCTTCATAGAGTCGACTACCCTCCTAAACATCTGGGCCCCTGTACGGCTCCCAACAGTATGCCTGCTGTTTCATATGTGAGCCGAAACTCTCCACGGTCTGGGTCCTCCATATGAGACAGTATAAACAGATGAATTAAGAACAGAGAACAGAAGAGAGAAAGACAAGGAAATGAGACAGAGGCGAATGGGGAGAAATGCAAGGGATTATGGGAGAGTGAGAGATGGAGCAAAAGAAAGACAACAAAAGCTAGGGAGAATGAAAGAGAGGCTGGGAGGAGAGCGTGTGTGTGCAGAATAGCAGAGCTTGTTTAATTCATCAAAACTGGCTTCATAGAGAGTTGTAGATTTAAACTTTAATGAAAGAGCCCTAAAGTCCCGATGTAACAAGATGAAGAGAGCGGGAAAATAAAACAGGGAACTCAGCGAAAGAACTTGGGAAAGACTGGAGAGAAACAATTCCTGTCTATGTCATTACTGTGGGCTCTGCACACATGCTTTGAATTTACTAAAAATTAATCGTATTCGCTGATAGTGCCTGCATTTTAGCGGCCGGTTTACTGATAGAATTATGCTAATAAGGTAACAGTGCAGAAATGGCACAAAATCTGTGCAAACACAAGTTCTTTAGTTGGGGTTTTAACTTTCTTTCTATCCATCTATCTATCTATCTATCTATCTATCTGCCTGTCCATACATTTATCTATCCATCCACCCAGCCATCTATTCACCCATATATCACCCAAACACCCGTTCATCTATCTGTCCATTCATTCACCCATCTATCCATCCGTAAGTCCTTCCGTCCATCCATCAAACCACCCATCTTTCTAGCTATCTGACCATTTATCTATCTATCCATCTGTCCATCTTTCCACCCATCCATCTATTCATCCATCTGTCCATCTATCTTTTCACAAATCCATTTATCTATCTATCCATCTGTCGGTCCATCCATCCATCCATCCGTCTATCCACACATCCATTCATCTAGACGTCCATTCATTCACCTATTTATCTATCCAACTATCTAATCATCCATCCATCCATCCATCCATCCATCCCCCCATCCAAACATCCATCCATCCATCCAAACATCCATCTGTCCATCCATCCATCCCCCCATCTTTCTATCTATCCAACCATTTATCCATCCACCCATCCATCTATTCACCCATCTATCATCTATCGTTCGTCTATCCACACATCTATTCATCTATCTGTCCATTCATCCATCCATTTATCATCCATCTGTCCATCCATCCATCTGTCTATCCACACATCTATTAATCTGTCTATCCATCCATCCATCCATCCATCTATCCAAACATCCATCCATCCATCCATCCACACATCTGTTCATCTATCTGTCCATTCATCCATCCATTTATCATCCATCTGTCCATCCATCCATCCATCTGTCTATCCACACATCTATTAATCCGTCTATCCATCCATCCATCCATCCATCTATCCAAACATCCATCCATCCATCCATCCATCCACACATCTTCATCTATCTGTCCATTCATTCACCTATTTATCTATCCAACTATTAATCCATCCACCCACGTATCTATTCATCCATCCATCCATCCATCTTTCTACCTATCCGACCATCTATCCATCCACCCATCTATCATCCATCCATCCATCTATCCAAACATCCATTCATCTATCCATCCATTCATTCACCCACCTATCCATCCATCCATCCATCCATCCATCTTTCTACCTATCCATCCATCTGTCCATCTATCCACCCAACCATTCTCCCATCTATCATCCATCCATCCATCCATCCGTCCATCCGTCTATCCATACACCCATTCGTCCGTCCATCCATCCCCCCATCTTTCTAGCTATCCAACCATCTATCCATCCACCCATCCATTCACCCATCTATCAACCATCCATCCATCTATCCAAACATCCATCATCCATCCGTCTGTCTATCCAAACATCCATCCATCCACCCCCCCATCTTTACACCTATCCAACCATCTATCCATCCACCCATCCATCTATTCACCCATCTATCATCCATCCATCCATCGTTCATCTATCCACACATCTATTAATCTATCTGTCCATTCATTCATCCATCCATCCATCCATCCATCCATCCATCCATTTATCATCCATCTGTCCATCCATCCATCCGTCTATCCACACATCTATTAATCTGTCTATCCATCCATCCATCCATCCGTCTATCCAAACATCCATCCATCCACACATCTATTCATTTACATTAAAAGGGGTTTATGTTTATTTTGAAAAGAATGCCAATGACAATTTAAAGACATTTTTCGTGAAGAATCAGGTTTTTGCACTGCGATACTATTTACAAAGGTGGCGCAACTGTTTAGTCATTTCACCCCACAGCCTGTGTCTCTGTGGTTACCCGCTCATCCTGTTTCAGTCATTGTTATGAGTTCAATGTGTCAGCAGAACATGCTCGCCTGCTGTGACCAGGGAACTCATCACTATGTGTGTGTGAGTGTGTGTGTGCGCGTTTTAAGCCAACATGCTTGTGATGGAGTCAGTATGCAAACAAGCGTTCACACAGTTTTATCTGCGTCTCTGCTTATCACTCTGTTTGGGGATTGTGGTGCGTTGGAATGCATTTGTAAATGTGTGCATTGTCAGTTTCGCACATATTCAATCTGACCTCCAAATGATTTTGTCCATTACTTGGGTGCAAAACAGAGACAACAACCCACATATTCTTGATGAATTACTTTCTCTATTGGAGTTTTCAGTGCTATTACAGTTTACTGGAAAAAGAGAGTTTTTAGTGCTTTTTACCAATATAACCTGCCATCACTGCCCTTTTTTTTAAACAAGGGAGACTAGGGCAAATTTATTTACTTCCATATAGACATAAACTGTCAAGTCTTACACTTTATTTATAGCGTAAGAGCATAAGACTTTTCAGTTTGAGTATATAGAACATCTACATCATTAAGTCATACTGTACAGTATTTAGCACGTGGTCACCTTTTGTGACAACGTGCCCCAATAGTAGGGTATGTATGGGGTAGGATGTCACTTGCCATTAGTGAGCCTATTGTAGGCTTTTTATCAACATTTGCTAATAAAACGATTATTAAATAATCCAGAAAAAAATTAAATAAATATCAAACCACTGTTTAAGCAAGCTAAGATTGTAAATAATAAATTATATCAATTCACAAAATGTGTTTAATATCAAATTTAAAAGGTTTTCAATAAACGTTTGAAACCAACATACAAATCCAAACTTTAAGGTTACTGACATATAGCCAACAGTAATTTTTCAACATTTCCCACCTCTCCATTTTTAAACCCTCCCTCCATTTTGCTGCCACTCTGCATTCATTAGTTTATTTAATTTAGCAGCTGTCCTTAACATTTTCCACGCAGTATCCAGGCCTGTAATGATGTACAGGTTGCACCATCTGTGTGTCAGAGCCCCCGTGCGGCTATGCTTCTCTGTGACTCATCGCTCTGCGCCATCGCTGTTGGCGCTGTCGCACGCATCATCATTCTGCGCCGAGGCCGGCGTGCCAGGACTCCGCCGCATACCGGCATCCCATACATCTCCGACCATCATTTATTTGGCACCACGCAATTAGAGGACCCAAAAGCCTCAGCGTGGGGTAGGACTAGGTCTCCCTTTTTAATCACCCTTCTTAATTACTTTCTCTGTTCCGTGTCACAAGCCGGCATCTGTAGCTGCTGCATTTAAATGTTGCGGACAATCCCGAGCAGACTCGCGCGCAACAGTACGAGCAGCACAGAAAGAGTTGGGTTCCTGTCCAAAAACATTACAAGGTTGTCCCATGAGGGGCCAATCCATCAAAGTGATTTTTCTTTCCGCCTCCACTCCAGCCCTCTTCTCCTTTGCAACGTAGTCATTTTCTTCTCACTGGGAGTGACATTGATTCATAAAGTACTCTGCTGCAGGTGCCAAGGCGCGCCAGAGTTTTGGTAGTGTCGTTGAGTTTGAGTGCGAGTGTGGCTCTCTCTATCTTCTCTGCTGGAGCCAATAGCGTTTAGCCGTACAGTATCAGCAGGGGACGTGTCATATCACGGGGCCAATAGGTCAAGGCTTGAGGTTCGGAGAGCCGTGACCTTGAGCCGCTGTGCTGATGCAGTGAAAGGCTGCTGATGATCCTCCGGCTCTGAGGGGACTTAACCAGGTTCCAAGGGTCTGACAGGAGGACAGGTCCAATCAGAGAATCCAGCTCAGAAGGGTAAGACAGCATAATCCGCTCATAGCTCACTCTGCGGAGAGGGTAATAAAGCTGCAGGACTGACACATGGTTTAGTGCGAATGGCACATGTGGGTAAAGGCAGCGCGGATGGAGAGAGACAGTTAGGGTCATGTGACCATGGAGCCACTTTATCAGATTTGGGTAGAGGGGACGGTCGGGAAGGTTATGGCTACTGTGTGATTGATAACCTCTCAGGAGATTCACTGAGATGCAAGTCATGTCGGAATGGCTGTATTTGCACGACTCTTAACTTGACAGGGCATCTTAAAATGTACAAATATGCAAATTTGATATTTATAGGGCCCTGTGAAGGAAGGAATCGTGGAATCCAGTCATAAAAATGGAATTTACAGTATAATGTGGAATGTCATGGAATTTTTTCAAATTTTGAATGAATAAATCCGAAGTAGGTCAGTACATTTAAATCAAAACATGACATGGACTAGCGTCTGTGAATATTATGCCGGATTCATATATTTATATATGACTCTGTGTGAATAAATGGCGCACGACGCTCATGGTGTTTTCGGTCTCTTCCGCCTAAATATGAGTACATAATCTCTAAAACTGCTCTGAGAGTTACGTCATGAGCATTTTACAATTTCCTTTGCGAAAAACTATCGTCATATCATGTACAAACAGATACTTAGAGGTCTTCACAACAGCCCGTCAAAATCAAAGTTTGGTTTAACTTGAAGAAACTGTGACAGAAATATTACTTAATGTAATGATTGTGCTACTACTACTAATAATAAAATTATTAAAACATTTTTTATAAGGAATATTTACTAGAAAAATGTAAATACATAACATAGTATTTCTAAAAAAAGAAATAAATAAAATAAATGAATTTATTTAAATACAATCAATTAATTAGAGATGATTTTAGTTTTATTCTAATTTAATGAAACCATTAAAATGGAAAACACAGAATTTGGCAATAGAAAAAAAAATGAAAATAAAATAAAAACATTTCAAAGGGCCTTAAAATATAACTTTTGTTAAACTTTAAAAAAAATTGCTGTTAAATTGTGTAAGTTTCATGATTTCAATTAATTAGAATTTTTTTTTTGTCTAATATTAATATTTTAATTTATCCATTAAAATTTGGCTACATTTTAATTTTATTTAAATTTTTACTTAATTTTAATTTAATTTAATTTAATTTAGCCATTAAAACAGAGTCTGTAACAATGAAAATGGAAAAAAAACAGAATCCAGAAAAATTTTAATGAAAATTTAATTTTGAAAAAATAAAACGAAGTTTTGGGAAAAAATGAAACAGATTTCATAGGGCCCTAAAACACAGGGCTCCAATAAAGTAAGCTGTCATATAAAATTCCTAATCCTGGCCAAATTCTAGCAGTCAGTCCCAGAATGCATTGCGACTAGCTCAGTGAAAATATTCATCAAGATGGTGGATGAGTCAGGGGAAATGTCTGGGTTCTGACCTGGAAGAAGCAAATTAAAATGATAAAGAAGATTGAGGAAAAAAACAAGAGCAAATAATGTTCAAAAGTTTGGGGTTAGTTAAGATTTTTTCATGTTTTGTTTACAACTGAATATTAATTACAATTGAAAATAACTGTTTTTTTTTCCCTTCACTTTTGATGTATTAAAAAAATGAAACTGAAATTAAAAAAAATATATATATATAAAAACATGTAGACATATTGAAACTATGTAATCCAATAAAATAAATCTAGTAAATTAACAAAAATGAAAAAAAAAAATAATAAAATAAAAAAAATAAAATCTTTTTTTTTTTGTTATATGCAATAAAAGGTAACCAAAGTAAAATAGGGCCCTAGTATCATGACTTCCACAATAATATTAAGCAACACAAATGTTTTCAACATTGATAATAACAAAAATACTTCTTAAGCACCAAATCAGCATATTAAAATGATTTCTGAAGGATCATGTGACACTCAAGACTGGAGTAATGATGCTAAAAAATCTGCTTTGTCATCAAAGGAATAATTACACATTAAAATATATTCAAATAAAAAAAACCCTATTATTTTAAATTGTAATAATATATCACAATATATGTATTTACTGTATGTTAGATCAAACAAATGCCACCTTTAAAATGCCATACATTAAAAATGTATGATAGTCATTATTTTTTGCTCACAAAAAATAAAAATATACAGGACACCTTCTAATGTATGAAAAAAAAAAAATAAATAAATAAAAAAATTAAAGCTGTTTTAAACTTTTATTGTTTTGATGCTTGAAACCCCCTTTTCATCTCTGACCCACATACAAGCAAATCTTAAAAAAAAAAAAAATGCTTGTCAGTTTATAGCTTCACTATTTACAGACTTGTTTGAATTCTCTGTGGCAGCACAGGAATGATGCAATACACAGATAAAGCTACATCTACACACCTCAAGTGCATTTTTTGCTCTTCATGATGTGCTAAAAGCATTCTGTATTCACCAGGATGTGAAAAAGAGTGCAATCCGAAATTGCCCAACACATCCACTTTATCCCGATCAAAATCACTTGAATGCACATCATGCCGTAATTACGACTACCCGACTCATAAGTAGAAACATCCCAGGAGGATTCGAAGGCAGCAGTAGCTCCTCGATGTTTTTAGCACAAATGCTAATGCTGCATATTAATGAACGCTAAGCTAGCGCTCCTCACAGCTGCTGATCTGACTAATAATGGACCTGAGAAATCACCGAGCGTCCACAGAGACTGGGAGTAAAACAAAAGAGAGAGGGGGGGAAACAGCTAACAGAGGTTGACACATCTGACGTCCGGAGCTGTTAAATTACTTTCGGATAGGAGGAGGGGTGTAAGCAAAGGGTTGTAAGTGACGAGACCAGAGAAAAAGCGAGAGAGGCTGAGCGAGAGAGACGTTGCTCTGCCATGCGGAAAGGTGAAGAGTGAAAGAGTGCGAAGGAGAGGAGACCCAGTTTGCGGTGAACTTCAGAAAAGTCGTTCAACTGAATACTCCGATAAGGTCACTGGCTGTCATTAAACGAACATGATGTGATATTGATAAGTTATCAATAAAACACACAGAAAAGGGAGCAAGATCACTCTCACAAACACACATGCACACACACAAACACGCTGCTGACTGGCTAACTGAGAGGACACCCGCGGCAGGAAGTCAGAGCAAAAGAGAAGCCTCATTGAGCACAGTCTGGCAGTTTGAACACACAGCATCAAACGCACACAATCGTAAACAGGCCAGAGCTGAATGAGTTACACGTTCAAGGCCAGAGGAGAGACGGCTGGAGGGCGATGGACTGACGTTCACACTTTTTCAGAAATTTTCTCTAAACTCAGACAAAATCAAAGAGCATAACGCCGAAGTGCTCGGTACGGTCTGTACAGATCATTACCAAACAGCACAAAACGCATTACAAGCGAGTTCAGCGTGAGCAACCAGAGCTCTGTTCCAAAACCTAGTGAGCTGCCTACATAGACATCATTTTTAAACATCACAGGCGCACTTCCAACAAGAAAGCGGTTCCAATAAAGTAAGCTGTCATATAAGATGCCTAATCCTGGCCAAATTCTGGCAGTCAGTCCCAGAATGCATTGCGACTAGCTCAGTGAAAATATTCATCAAGATGGTGGATGAGTCAGGGGAAATGTCTGGGTTCTGACCTGTAAGAAGCAAATTAAAATGATAAAAAAGATTGAGGAAAAAAGTGAGTGCAAATAATGTTCAAAAGTTTGGAGTTGGTTGAGATTTTTTCATGTTTTTGTTTACAACTGAATTTTAATTACAATTGAAAATAACTGTTTTTTTTTTTTTTCTGTTTTCTTCACTTTTGAGCAATTTTATGCATCCTTGCTGAATAAAAGTGATGATTTATTTTTAAAAATAGAAGTGATATGATGTGAATTTTTGTTATATGAAACAAAAGGTAAATAAAATAAAATAAAATAAAATATGCAAACCATTTCAGCTAGTTTATCAATTAATGTATTAAAATAACTGAAACTGAAATAAAAATAATAAAAACCATGTAGACATATTGAAACTATGTAATCTAATAAAATAAATCTAGTAAATTAACAAAAACACAAAAGGCAAATACTTGTATTAAAATGACTGAAACTAAAAAAAATAAAAAAAAAATAGTAAAAACACACAGACATATTGAAATCTACTAATAATCTAATAAAATAAATCTAATAAATTAAGAAAAATGAAAAAAAAAAAAATCCACAAAATAACTGAAAATTTAACTAAAATTAAAAAGAAAAGGGAAAATACTTGATGTATTAAAATAACTGAAACTGAGATAAAAAACACTAAAAACCACAGACATATTAAAACTATCTAATAATCTAATAAAACAAATTTTATAAATTATCGAAAATGAAAAAAACAACAACAACAACCCCACAACAAAATAACTGAAACTTTACCTAATATTAAAAACAAAATGGCAATTATAAAACTAAAACTAAACATTAATAAAACCTATAATCTCAATGCTAAAAAGAAGAAGGTATATATGCATCTAGAATTGCCACCTACGTAGTTGTTATACACTTCTGACAGGATGCTCCCTTAGAAGACAGCTGTCTTTTTAGGCAATATAAGCAAGTCAGGAACAGAGATCAGGATGTACAACAGTGAAAAAAACCTCAACATAGAACAACACGGTGCAAAACAGACCACGAAGCAGCATAAAGAACGTGGCGCAGCAAGGCATGGGAGATGAAGCACAGAACATTCCAAAGTACCACCTCTGAAACAAATGAATAAGTAAGAGACACCCCACACAGAAAAAGAGGACAAAAAGAAGAAACAGAATAAGCCAGGAGCCAGGAGACAGAGAAACGGATGGAGGGAAGAACAAATAGAGCAGGAGGCTTAGATGTCTGCCAAGCTGCCTGGACACACTCTGGCCTCATCTCTCCAAGCCTCTATCCCTTCACCCCCACCCTCCTGTGGCCACCAAATCATGATTTAACAAACCCTGCTTCCTCCTGCCGCCCAGCCCTGGATGACACCATCCTAAAACACACACGTAGTGAGTGTATTTAGAGCATGCAAAATCTACTGTCTCCTGAACTCGCTGCCCTGCAAAAAAGAGAGAGAGAAAGAGAGCGAGAGAGAGAGAGAATGAGGGGGACAGGGATAGAACGAAGTACAGCAGGAGAACAGGAGCAAGAGAGACAGGATGACACAGCAAATGTGTGACAGACAGACAGCAAAAGAAATTAAGTGTGGACGGAGGCGATGAGAAAGAACCGAGCAGAGACACGGGTACGACGGCAGGTGAAATAACAGTGACAGGAGAGATGGGAAATGTGTGCCATTTGCCAACACAGGAAAAAAAGGGTACAGAAAGAGTTTTCTCTCAGAAATTGCTAGTCAATTCACAATAAATTACAAATAAATGTAAAAAGAAATGTAAATATAAAAAGACTGAAATAGCATTTTCTTGAAGCACACACAAACACACCAATAAATACTTCATAAATGTATGTAAACAAACTTTTCTTTTGCATGCAAATAATTGTGATTAATTGTGTGTATGTGTGTGTGTGTAGTAAATAGATTAATCGTGATTAATTGTGATTAATCAGTTCGACATTATATATGTCAAATTGATTAATCGCAATTAATCATGATTAATCACGATTAAACAATTTACTACACAGTAAATCAATTAATCATAATTAATCATGATTAATCAATTTGACATATATAGAATTTGATATTTGACACAGACACACACACTTATTTAAAAGTGTTATATTATTATTATTATTATTATTTATTATTTATTTTACAATTGATAGTTTCTTGTATACATTTCACATGCTTATATCTTGTTTTTTAAAAAATATTATGTATTAAATTGTTGTTTATACATGTCAAATTGTCACACACACACACACGTGTGTACATTACACATGTCAAGTTGAGTAATCGCAAATTAATCACAATTAATTGATTTACTACAGAGTAAATAGATCATGATTAATCCCAATTAATCAATTTGACTATATATAGAATTTGACATTTGACACAAACATACGAGAGTACATTGTCAAATTGATTAATCGCAATTAATCGATTTACTACACACAGAGTAAATAGATTAATCATGATTAATTGCAAATAATCAATTTGACTATATATAGAATTTGACATTTGACACACACACACACACACACCCACACACCAGCCCTACACCTAAACCTAGCCCTCACATTTTTACTTTCTCAAAAAAACTCATTCTGTATGATTTATAAGCCTTTTGAATTATTTAATTTTTAATTACTCAGAATGTCCTCATATTTCACCCTCTCCTTGTAATACCTGTCATACCCATGTCATTATACAAATTTGTGTCCTGATGTCACAAAAACACGCCCCCCCGCCCACACACACTTGTATGTATGTGTATTATTCTTATATAATTTATAAAAAGTATTTTATATTTATTTTATTATATTTTATTTTATTTTATAAAAGAAATGTTATATTATTATTGATATTTTTTTACAATTGATACTTTCTTTTATACATTTTCTACATGCTTATATATTGTTTTATAAAAATATTATGTTATAATATTTTATATTCTAAAGTCTAATATTATAATAAAATATTATATAACAATTTAATACATACTACCATTCAAAATTTTTGTAACTGTATAAATGTCTTTACTGTCTTGTTTGATGTTTCCTGCTGAATAAAAGTAGCAATTTGTTTCTTCTTAAAAAAAAAACTATTTTATTGACCCCAAATGTTTAACAGTAGTGTAATAAAAAATGATAGTCAATATGATGTAATTAAAACAATTATAAACAAAATAAATAATATTAAAAATTTGTATATAAAAAACCCATTGTAAAATAGTTTATACGTGCCTGTGGATGCAAATCAAATCAAATTGGTTTTACTACAGTGACTATTGTGAGCATTTCCTTTATTGATTTAATTTTCTTTTTACATGCGAGATGCCAGCAATATTTGAACTATCAGCTGAATTGTTGATTTGACCCAGAAAAATAAACAAGAAATCCATAATGAATCCATAATGAAAGTGCAAAGAAATTCTGCTTTGGATACGGCATTCAAAGAAGGTGAAAGCAAATGAGAAACGCCGTGCAAAAATAATACACCGCAATCATAGACACCGCAACTCGGATGAAATGAGATTTCCTCCAGTTTCGCAGAGGTTGTGTCACCAAAATAAATAAAGAAATAAACCAGTTCAGGCAGAAATAAAGTCAGACACGATGACCTCCTCTGGGAAAACCAGTCCTGCCATAATAGGGCTTAATAAATGTAGTAGATTTTGGACAATGAAATACCTTTTTAAGCAGCGTAAACGTGAAAATTCTTCGAATCTTAAACAGAGATGAAAGATTTTCATTCGACCCATAGCTTTAAGTTTAAAGGCCATGACAATGTAAACCAGAATGTGAAGAAAACATACAGGTGAGAAACAGCAGAAAGTAGAACGAGTGAGAGAGAGAAAAAGAGAAAGAGACATAAAGACAGAGAGAAAGCGTGTCTGAATCCAGCACCCTGGACAGCGCCTATCGATCGCCTCCCAGCACACATCACCACAACTTTCACAGATTGCTATTGAGAAGTGACCTGTAATGCAATTACTGCCCAATGCAGAGCCGAAGTGGCCATCAATAATTAAAAGGCAGCCAAGTCGCGGCCTGCAATTGCACTTTTATTCCCACGTCGCTGTTGTTGTTGCGTCCGCTCGCCTCGGCTACCAAACTGTTGCGCCACCGGGTCTCCAATAAGATTTGTGAAAATGCGCCCTTCAATAAAACCAATCACGTCGGACAAATGTCCTTCGCTGCAAAGTTTATTATTCCGCCGGCATATGGCTCAGACCACAGCGCAGTCATATTAACCAACAACAAATCACCACACGCAACTGCTGTCTGCTCCACGCCGCTATTATGAGTGGATATGTCAACGTACCTATTGTCTCATCCGCTCCGGGCGCCCGCACAGTGTTTAGACGAAGTCAGCACGACATCGGCTGCAAAGGAAATTTGTTTTTTTGTTTTTTCCCCTCCTCTCTTTCCTGGGCCACTGTGCTGTCACAAGCATTTTTCACACTGAATTCTCGATATAGAGCGTCTCTTCCGTATTACATAATGTTGTAATCAGTACAGCGGGCCCCCACAGTGGAGGCTGCGAGCTCTACAAGTTGAGAAGAAGAGCATCTATTTTTCACGACGACAGACGAGTATCTGTCAAAACGTCTCTCTCAGCGACGGATTCTCAGGTTTAATCACTGGGAACTGTGAGTGATTATGTAAGCACTGTGAACTCGCAGGTGATTCTGAGTAAGGATCTCTTGCAAGAAGGAGGTCAACCGCAGATTTAGAGGGAGATGAGGTGAATCGCATGAAAATGTGCTCGGGAGACATTTCACCCCAAAATCTAATAAAAAAAAAAAATTCTATATATTTTTGGTAACACTTTACAATAAGGTTCCGTTAGTTAATGTTACTAAATGTATTAGCCAACATGAATGAGCAATAAACAATACATTTATTAATCTTTGTTAATGTTAATAAAAATAGTTGTTAATTGTTAGTTCAAGTTAAATTCAATTTATTAATTTGAATTTAATGTTAACAAACAACTTTTGATGTTAATAATGCATTAGTAAATGTTGTATTTAACATTAAGATTAATGCTCTAGAAGTGTTGTTCATTCTTAGTTCATGTTAACTAATGTAGTTAACTAATTTTAACTAATGAACCTTTTTGTAAAATGTCACCATATTTTGCATAAAGAATATAAAGACCATAAAGATATTTTCGCGATATTACACGTCACTCTTATACTGTATATTCCACATACTATATACATCAACTATGGTGTTAATTATTATTTAAATTAGCATAGAAATAAATACTGCCATTATGTATTTTACAATTTAAGTATAAACATTTTTCATCACTGTAATGACTGCTTAACTGTTATTTAAAAAAAAAAAAGTCACAAGGCAAAATGTATTATTGGTTAATTTTTAAGCAAAACATTGCACCAGTCAAAAGTTTGGACACTTTACTTTAAATAATATTCTCATGAACTTACGTACAGTTATATTTTAATTAGTGCTGTCAAACGATTAACTGCAATTAATCGCATCCAAAATAAAAGTTTTTGTTTACATAATATATGTGTGTGTGATGTGTATTTTTATTATGTATATATAAATACACACACATGCATGTATATATTTAAGAAAATATATATTTATATATAACATAAATGATATGAATATACATTTATACATGTAAATATTTTCAAAATATGTACTGTATGTGTGTGTATTTATATATATATATATATATATATATAATATAAACAGTAGACATACATATATTACGTAAACAAAAACTTTTATTTTGGATGCGATTAATCGCGATTAATTGTTTGAGAGCGCTAATTTAAATCTTTGAAATAAACTTTGTAAATATAAATAAATATACACAAATATTAAAAAATTATTTATTTATGAAAGACATCCTTTAAGTTCGCCTAGGCTGCAAAAATATAGTAATATTGTGAAATATTATTATAATAATTTTTTTTTTTTGGACACACTTGACTAAATAATATTTCTCATGATGTTAAGTACCTTTATTTTTAAATATTTTAAATAAACTTTGTATATATAAATGAATACACACAAATATTCAGAAATGTATCTTTCTTTCTTTCTTTCTTTCTTTCTTTCTTTATGAAAGACGTCTATGTTCACCAAGGTTGAATACAGTATAAACAGTAATATTGAGAAATATTATAATAATTGAATAATATTATTTTTTCTGTGATGGCAAAGCTGAATTATCAGCATCTTACCTTGAGTTTCCCATGATTCTTCAGAAATGAAGAATGATTCATGATTTGCTGCTCAAGAAACATTTTTTATTATTATACATTTTGAAAACAGTTGTTTTATAATGCTTGATATTTTTCTGGAAACCACAATACTTTTTTTCAGGATTCTTTGATAAATATCAAGTTAAAAAAAAAACTATTTATTTTGAACAAATCTTTTGTAACATTATAAATGTCTTCTGTCACATTTGATCAATTTCTTTTTTAATTAAAACATTTGTTTCTTTCAAAATCAATCAATCAACTCAGTAAATAAATAAATAAATAAATAAATAAATTACTGACCTCAAACTTTCGAATAGTTATGTAAATTGCCGCTACATAAGAATATCTTAAATATTTTATATAAAATATGTTTTTATGAAATATTGACAAATATCTATTTTTAGCAGGTAAATTGGATTAGATTTAGTAGGTGAGTTGGATTAGCAGCTGAACAGTTTATGTGTTATATTGTGTATGTGTATTCACTAAGAAATTATTATGAAAATAATGTTTAAATATCATTCCAGGATGCAACTAAAATTAAATAGGCATCATTCCCACACTTCAATTTTAGTTATTTTCCAGTTTTAATGATTTCAATATTACTGTAAAATGTGAAAAACGGTAATAATAAAGAACGAGCAACTAAGTCCAAACTTTTGACTTGCAGTATAAGATTAGCACAGCATGTTTCTTTAACCGAATACAGTAAAATGGAGAGGCCCTGCACATCAGTTAAAAAAAACACAACACATCCAAAGGTCTTCACACTTCCTTTTTCCTGTGCCTCTCTCGGGGAACAGGTCTATATTGACCAGTCGGCAGACTTATTGAAAGAGCTGCCACAAAAGTAGGTCGCGCGGTTGGTCAATGGTATGGATTTCTGGGTCTGTAGCATATCTCACACAATCGCCAGAAAGAGGGAGAGAGAATAAGTAAATGAACAGAAATCAGAGCAAAGAATCACATCGCCTGCTGCTTCCTCTTCTGTCCTTCTTTCTTTCTTCCCCTCATGCGTTCAATCCTCTCTACCATCCCTACTCTATTCCCATTTCATCTCTGTTCCTGGAGGCACGGCTCAGACTCATATCAGAGATCAGAGCGGGTGTAGGTGTGTGCGTGTGTGCACCTTTATGAGTTACAAAATGATTCATTGATCCATGTTGTGCTTGCTTATCCACAGACTGTTAGTATGTACTATTAGAGATCAATGGACAGTACATTTACGTGTTTGAGAGTATTTAAATACATATTTCGTGAGTAGGTGTGTGCATTTTTGTCTAGATATGTGTGCGTGTACGTGGGAGCCGAGGCAGGTTTATCTTTGGATATTGAATAGTTCAGAATTGAATACTATTTCTGAAAGAAAGTAGCATGCGGTGTGTATACAGCGCATACTGTGCCAGTTTTCTGTAGGCGTGAGGACCCGAATGATGCAACATTTGCCAGAACGTGCAACCAGAGCGCACTGTGTGAAATACTGTATCCCATAATGCAATGCGATCAACTTGACATTCTATTCTGATAAATGAACAAGGACAATATGAACTGAGATCTCTATTGACTTCATTATTTGATCAGGCTGTCAAAACTTAAGACATTTTTTATACAAAATGGGATTAAAAATGCAAAATAACTGAATTTATGTAAGAGACGATAACTTGATGGCACTTGATGAATTAAACACACACATAATGAGTTAAAGCGACAACAATGTATCCGTCTGAAATGTTCATACTGATTTTTGTACTACTTTCAATACTATGCAGCATGTACAGTACACTTGTATTCTGTTTTTTGGAATACTTTATTGGCGTTTTTACTGTAATTATAATAATTTTCTAAATAAAAACAACAACAACATAGTATTCTATTTTGGAATACTTCTTTAACTGTAATTACAATAACTCACAATAAAATGTAAAAATTATTTTTTGAGTAAAAAATAATTTTTTAAATAATTTATGTAACTGTAATTACAATAATTCTCACAAAAACAGTATTCTATTTTTTTATTCTTTTATTGGAGTATTTCACTGTAATTACAATAGTAACACTTTTAAAAATTATTTTAGGGCTGTCAAACAATTAAACGCGATTAATCGCATACAAAATAAAAGTTTGAGTTTGCTTAATATATGTGTGTGTGCTATGTGTAATTATGATGTATATATTAATACACACTAATTAATATATATATTTAACAGAAATATGTTATGTACAAAATAGTTTTATTCATATATAATATAAATTATATAATACATTTTGTATGCAACTAATCACGATTAATTGTTTGACAGCCCTAATTTATTTTTTAAAAATTAGTTATTAACACGTACCAGTCCAACACACACACACACACACACACACACACACACACACACACACACACAGAGTCAAATGTACTTGTTTGATCTTAATAATAAAAGATAGATAGATAGATAGATAGATAGATAGATAGATAGATAGATAGATAGATAGAGGCATAGTGTGTATCTGTGTATGGCTATGCTACACCGAGCATTACAGCCTGAGTCCTTGGAAATATTTCTACATGAATATTCATCTGCATGAATGCATATTTGTGAACATTTTGCATTTGTGTGCGTTGCAGTGAGTAATAGCTGCTCCGTTTGTACTCGTGTGTGCGTGTGTATTTAAACGTGAGCGAGAGAGCGGTCGTGGGTGTGTACACACACCCTCCCGCTGATGAGGCCCAGTGCCAGAATCAATAGAGTGCTTCTGAGGCATCATACTGTAGTACGAGAGAGGCCAGAAAAGATTTTAATAAATGCAGTGTGCATGAGAGCCTGGCCTAGCTTGTCACTGCCATCATTCCCCACAAAGAAAAAAAAAAAAAGAAAGAAGAAGAAGAAGAAGAAGAAAAATCTCCCTCCTCCTTTATGTGTGAAACACAACATAATAACTTTAAAAGCTGTCATCTTTTAAACTAGTAAAATATAAAAACTAGTATTAAACTTAATTAAAATTATTACATGTAAGTATAGCTACATCAGTACAGATATGCCTTGCTAAAGGTTCTGACACATTTTTACACTACCACTTAATTCAGTGATATATTTTAAAAGAAATTAATACTTTTATTCAGCAAGGATGTTTTAAATAAATTTCCAATAAATGTGTGTGTGTTTTTTTTTTTTTTAACTTTACATTTGCCAAAGAATCCTGAAAAAAAACAAAACAATCATGGTTTCCACAAACATATAAAGCAACACAACCATTTTCAACTTTAAAAAAAGTAATAATAATAGTAATACAAATGTTTTCTTGAACACCAAACCAACATATCAGAATGATATTTGAAGAAGTAACGGTTGCTAAAAATTCAGCTTTGCCATGAGCAAAATAAATACAATTTTAAATATATTAAAATAAAAGTTATTTCACAATATTACCATTTTTATTGTGTTTTCTTTTCATAACATATCAAGAAATGCAGCCTTAGAGATGTTCCAAAAACATTTTTATAAAAGTAGATAGTTCGTTCCTTGATTCTGATTGGCTGAGCCACTTTCAAAGCTGTTGTAAATTACTATACAAATATACACCTTTGTTTACGTTTGTGTGTTGCTCGGCAACCACTTTGTTGCAGCCACAACTATTTCTGAGGAACTACATTTTTTGGTGGAAGAATAATGTTTTTATTAATATCATTACACTTTATTTGCTCTGTTTTATTTAGTAAAACCTTACTACGTATATGGAATAACCGTTTTATAAAAGCAATAACACCCGTGAAGCCATGGTTTATAGTGAATTTATAACGGCTTTGCGTTGTGCCTAACAACGCCCCTAACAACGCTGTTATAAATTCACTGTAAACCACAGCTTATTGGGGCTTACTGCTTTATTTAACATTTCACAAAAAGGGACAAAACTGTCAATTTAACATATCTTATGAAAAAATGAATTCCTTTGCTCTTTTCGATGTACTACATATTTGTGACCCTAGACCTCAAAACCAGTCTTAAGTAGCATGGGTATATTTGTAGCAATAGCCAAAAATACATTGTATGGGTCAAAACTATTGAATTTTCTTTTATGCCAAAAATCATCAAGACATTAAAGACATTAAAGTCCACTTCCAGAACAAAAATTGACAGATAATATATTCAGCCCTCGTCATCCAAGATGTTCATGTCTTTCTTTCTTCAGCCATAAAGAAATTATGTTTTTTGAGGAAAACATTTCAGAATTTTTTTTTAATTGGTAATATGCATTGCCAAGAATTTACAACTTTAATGGCGATTTTCTCAATAATCAGATTTTTTTTTTTTGCACCCTCAGATTCCAGATTTTCAAATAGTTGTATCTCGGCCAAATATTGCCCTATCCTAACAAACCAAGCATCAATGGAGAGTATTTATTAAGCTTTCAGGTGATGTACAAATCTCAATTTCAAAAAATTGCGGTCCAGGGTCACATTTAAAGTCCCCATGAAATCAAAATGGAAGTTTTCTGGCTTATAGTAGGAATATGTTAGTCTTAAGGTTATTTATAAGCTAGTGTGCTCCAAAACAATGACAAAATTCACATTTACAAGATAAGCAACTTAACTTCCACCAATAGGGATCAACGATTTTGATGACATCACCTTGCACTTCAGCTTCTTATCAAACTTTCTGTCCAATCAAATGCTCTCTAGAATCTAAAGCGTCCCGCCCCCTATAAACATTTTCTGTACAGTAAATGGCACATAGTGCACTCCATTGGACCTTTTAGATTCAATTTCACTGTACTATGTGCAAAAAATGTGCACAGTGTTATTCAGAACTTGCCTTAATTACAATTTGACAATCATGACCACATTAACATATAATCACCTACATTTGCTCATAAATGGATATTTAGTTACCTTCAACTTCATGAATGATATTAAACCTACATGCTGGGATAGTCAATCATGACAGGTAATTCACAAGTAAATCTTAAAGGTACAGTACCAAAAGCATTGGTTTATTGTAAAGGGGAAAAAACGGTCATATAAAAATAAGTATAAAGCTAAATTAAGATATGAGGAACCTTAACATTATACAAGGTATAAAAGCATACGAATATAGCCTGGAAAGTGTGAAAAATGATTATATACCTATAATAACCCAGCAAAAAATATAAGGTTTCATAGTAGGTAATACACCTTAAACCAAATTACACTTATAAACACTATATTCTGTCCTGCATTACCTTATAGCTGCAATATTGTGATGTCAAATGTGGCAGAAGTGCTCGATAAGCACAATATAAATGTTCATGTGATTTTAGTCAGCGAGGTGATCCCATACAAGACAAATAAAGCATCACAGAGAGTCAGGCTTTAAGCTAACAGGCGCAAATGTGTTTTTCACCACTCGTTTGGAGCGCTTCTGCTATTGAGCTGTGATTTTGAAGGTCCAAGTGCAGCCTCTCTTACCGACTGGAGCTTGGGAGGCTTCTTGCACTCGACAGAACTTTCTAACATAAAAACCACTTTCCTAAAAACCATCAAGCTGTCAAGTGAAGTGGAAAAATGAGAGAGATTACTGCATAAAGGCTGAGAGGGGGGACAAAGGGAAAGAAAGGGAAAGAAATGGTGGGATGACTCAAGATTCTCCTGCAGATAAAACACATAAAACGTTCCAATGACTTTTCTTCATCTCGTCAGCTTTATTTATTCTTCTTTCTCCCTGTCTCTCTCTTTCTTTGTTTACTTAAGTCTTTACTATTCACAATAAAAATGTGTTTGTCTTTGAAAAGTGGCCATGATGGCTCATACTGTACGTATGAAAAATTAAACAACAGCTGGTTTACCCTTAGAGAAAATTTCATCGTTTGGAAAACAAATGGAGATTTCTGCTTATACTGTAAATATCAAATCAAATATCGCAGATTGTTGCAGGGTTATTATAGTTAACCAAAATGAAAAAAAAAAAAAAAAATAATAATACATTTTGATACTAAAAAACTTAAATAAACAGATGTTAACTTAAATAAAAAATACAATAAAGTAACAGCCAAGGCAACAGTTCTTATTTTCTAAAATGAACTAAAACAAAACCTGAAATAAAATATTACTATTATGTAACTAAAATTAAAACAAAAAAAACCTTTTTGAAAAGAAGTTAACTGAAATAAAAATACAACAGACTAGCAGTTAAGCCAACAATAAGCCAACTTATTTTCTGAAATAAGCTAAAACTAAACCGGAAATAAAATATTAATTAAAGCTAAAATTATTAAAACTATTAAAAAACTAAAACTATTTAAAAAAGCACAGTTTTGCTACTTGATATAAAATAAATAGATGTTAACTGAAATAAAAAAAATACAATAAACTAGCAGCCAAGGCAACAAGTCTCATTTTCTAAAATGAACTAAAACTAAACCTGCAAAAAAATATTAATTAAAACTAAAATTAAAACAATTTAAAAAAACAAAACAAAACAAAACAAACCAAAAAAAAACTATTTTTGCTACTTGAAATAAAATAAATAGATGTTAAATTAAATAAAAAATACAATAAACTAGCAGCTAAGGCAACAATTCTTGTTTACTGAAATAAACTAAAACTAAATATTAATTAAAACTAAAATTAAAAGATAAAAAAAAATAATTTTTGCTACTTGAAATAAAATAAATGTTAACTAAAAAACAAACAAACAAACAAACAAACAAACAAACAAACAAAAATACAATAAACTAGCAGCCAAGACAACAATTGTCATTTTCAGAAATAAACTAAAACTAAACCTGAAACAAAATATGAATTAAAACTAAAATTACAACAATACATTTTTTTTTTTTTTTGCTACTTGAAATAAAATAAATAGATGTTAACTGAAATAAAAAAAGCAATAAACTAGCAGCCAAGGCAACAACTCTCATTTTCTAAAATAAACTAAAACTAAACCTGAAGTAAAATATTAAAATATACAGACAAAAATTATTTAAAAAAAAGAAAATCCAAGTAATCTCCAATGTTTCAAAATAGGATCTCAACGAATGTCTCAAACGCTGCTCAGATCTGACAAGAAAAGTCTAAGATCTTAACATGAGCTCAAACATTCATCATCAAATTCTTCCAAACCCAAATTATCTCAGTTATACTATCCATATTCATTTTACAGCTCAATTCCCCCATTTTTAAAATCTATTTCTCTTAAGAAATTATAGGAGAAACATCCGAGACAAAGACTAACATTAAACCCAACCAAGAACTCTATTAAGTCTCCTGAGCTCTGAATGAGCAACCCGAGCGATAAAACATTCCTCTGGGTAATTAGTATTCTTATGAAACATTTGTGATAGGCAGAGCCTTCGATTGAATTCATTTGCAGCTGCTGCGTTTGCATTTCTTGCGAATAGATGTGCTCATAATAAGACGATCAAGGGTTTTTCTTATTACAGTCAACATCTTACATGATGACTTACACGTTCATGCAGGGGGAAGAGAAGCAAAAAAAAAAAAACGAGCAAAAACGTGTATGGCTGTGTGAGCGTTTTTACCCAGTGAATATTCTCTGCACTAAAAGAAAGGAAGTGGAACTCCAGCAAAGTGACTCCCCCTGCATTCAGCATCTATGATGTCATAATCACTCGCATCAAAGGCATTCCGTTCGCCACGGCAACTGTCATTCTCCCTGGAGGCGTCATTAAAACAGAACACACCAAACCGAGCTGAGCAAGAGCTAACGGAGCAACTTCAAAACACACGCACACACACTGCAACCAAACAATGTTAGAGCGGGACAGCAAGTTTGTACTAACCCAAAGAGGAGTGACGGAGTAATACATACACACACAAACGTGCCCGCAGACATTCATACGGCGCGCTCACACACACACACACACATGCTCAGAGACACTAAAAGACACTATAAATAGGACAGCTCTAATGTGGTGCTGTGTAGTTCTTGCCCTTGGGTACAAGGCTCTTCCAGAAAGAAAGAGAGAGAGAGAGAGATAGAGAGGAAAAGGAAGGAAGAGTACGAGAAGCGAGTGAGCGAGATTGAAAACAGATCCAAAAAAGAAGAGTTAGCGCTTTTGAGGGCCAACTTTTTGGCAAAAAAATAAAAATAAACCCAGAAATAAAAACACATGGGAATAAACCTTCTAGCCAAACCTACATACAATGTGCTTCAAATTTAAAATGCTTTACTTGTAAATTTGGGTAGTTGACACATAATACATGCATGCACAATTTATTTTTTTTTAAAATATGAAATGTACACACACACACACACAACCATTAAAAAGTGCCAAAAGTTTTGGGTCTGCAAGAATTTTTTTATGTTCACTTGAACAAAAATACAAAAGTAAATGAATACTTTTATTCAGTAAAAAATATATTAATTCAAAATTTATACATAAAAAAACCTTACTGACCCCCAAAACTTGAATGATACTGTACATTTTAATATATTTATTTTATATATTACTTTTTTTTTAAAAGTACAAATATTCCATGCAGGCTCTGAATTATTATGAGGTCATAATACTGCATGCCATAAAAAAAATGCTATAATTAGGGCCCTATGAAATCTGAAATTCAGTTTTTTTTTTCCAGAATGTTTTTTTATTGATTTTTTTCTCTTTTAATTTTTCAAGGTTCCGTTTTAATGGTTAAATTAAAAAAAGTATAAAAAGTATTAATCAAAAAGCATGTCTAATTAACTGAAATCATGAAACTTACACAATTTAACAATTTAATAAAGCCCTATGAAATACATTTTTTTTCTTATTTTTATTTTTACCAAATTCTGTGTTTTTTGTAAATTTTCTGGATTCAATTTTAATGGTTTCATTAAATTTGAATAATCAAAAACTCTTGATTAATTGCATTTCATATATATATATATATATATATATATATATATATATATGTATATATATATATATATATATATATATATATATATATATATATATATATATATATATAATAAGTTATCATTATTTTATTAATTTCTTTCTCTTTTTTTCTTAGAAATACTACGTTGTATATTTAGTTTTCTGGTAAATCATTTTTCTGTTAAATATTCCTTAAAAATAATGTTTTAATAATAATTTTATTAGTAGTAGTACTATCATTACAATAAATAATATATTTCTGTCACAATTTCTTCAAGTTGAACTTTTATTTTGAAGGGTTGCTGGTAAGACCTTTAGTTTCTGTGTGTATATGATAAGACAATAGTTTCTCTCAAAAGAAATTGTTTATGGGTTCATGTTTTGAGGCTGAAGTGAGTGTCACGTGCTTTAGTATGTGTGTAGTAAACAAAACTGTGCATCTGCGCCATTCATTCACATGCAGAGCATGCAGTATTTATATTTAAATAATATTTTTGCAGAGTAATATTCACAGAAACTAGTTCATATCGCACTTTGATTTAAATGTACTGACCTACTTTTGATTTATTCATCCAAAATTTTTGGCAAATTTCCTGACATTTTGTATTTTACAGTAAATCCCATCTTTATGACTGGATTCTGCAAAATCATAGGGCCCTTTATAATGGTTCAGCATGCCTCATTGCAAACTTCCCAATAGTATTATATGTCAACTACCCATTTGTAGCAGCGTGCATGTGTTTTGTCATTTGCGTGTGTTTATGTGCCAGTTTGACCGTGATGACCTACCCCAGGTAGTGTCTTCTGCTCGTGAAGCGCGGTCTGAGCTTTTAGCGCCGATTCTCTTGCACAGTATGTGAGGAAGGCACAGCCTGAGAGAGGAAATAACAGAGACAAAGATAAATTAAAGACAGGTCAGAGAGGTTGAGACACAAGCAGGTGTCCGTTTGAGCAGAGCTGGGCGCTCTACCTTCATATTGTTTTTGCCAACCCAAGAAAGAAAAACAACGTTATTACATTTGTGTAGTAGACACAGAGACATAAAAGACAGAAGAGAGATGAAGAGGTTCTGAGAGCACATGCCCACAGCCATACACACTCACGCTCCCCAGAGAAAGACGGAGAGTGAGCGCAAATACAAGTGTGTGTCTGTGTGTGTGTGTTTGTGGAAGAAAATATGCTGCTTCTTTTAATTTTCTGGCTGCAAGGCCGTGCTGGTATCAACATTTAACAGAGTATGTTCTTGTATGCTTGCTCATTAATTTGACAGACAATAAGGATGCACAGTTTAAGAATTTTTCACCAATAAAAAATGCTGATCATTATTTTTGTGTCAAAAAATAGAATTCATACTAAGACTCCTGAGAATTTAAAGTAGAATCAGCCTTGCAAAATTTAATGTACAAAAATGGTTTGGTTTGAAATCACAGCTTGAGAAATCATAATCACATGCAAACAGATATGTATTAAACAGATATATAATCATATATTATCCAACAGAGAAAAACAAACCGGTACAGGGCCAAACTATATATCACATATAAATATATATATCAGATATTACAATTATTTATATATAAATAATAGTGCCATCAAGTGATTAATCATGATTAATCACAATTAATGAATAATTATATGTGTGTATACTGTGTATATTTATTATGTATATATAAATACACACACATGCACATATATATTTAAGAAAAATATGTATATAAATAAAAAATATTTATATAAAATATAACTTATATGAATATAAATATATACATGGAAATACATGTATATATTTCCAAAATATATACTGTATGTGTGTGTATTTATATATACATAATAAATATACACAGTATACACACATATATTATGTAAACGAAAACTTTTATTTTGGATGCAATTAATTGTGACAGCACTAATAAATATTAAAAGAAATACTTATAGCAACATATTTTACATGTGTGAGAAAAAAATGTAGAAATATATATATAAAATAAATAAATAATAAATAAATAAAAAATATATATAGTATATTTTATTGCCTATTTTAATGCAACATTCATATGTGACCCTGGACCACAAAACCTGAAGTAAAAGTCTTAGGTAGCATGGATATATTTGTAGCAATAGCCAAAAATACATTATATGGGTCAAAATTATCTATTTTTCTTTTATGCCAAAAATTCATTACGATATTAAGATCATGTTCCAGGAAGATATTTTGTAAATTTTCTACCATAAATATATCAAAACTTAATTTTTTATTAACAATGTGCATTGGTAAGAATTATATTTGGACAACTTTAAAGCCAATTTTCTCAATATTTAGATTTTTTTGCACCTTCAGATTCCAGATTTTCAAATAGTTGTATTTCGGCCAAATATTGTCATATCTTAACAAACCATACATCAATGGAAAGCTTATTTATTCAGCTTCAGATGATAAATAAATCTCAATTTTAAAAAAACTTTACCCTTATGACTGGTTTTGTGGTCCAGGGTCACAAATATCATTTAGCAAAACTTACTACAATTAATAAATGACATGTTTAATTCGCAATGGCATGACATCAAATTAACAAATATTCTTTTGCTTGAAAGCAATGTGGTGTAAAACATTAGTCACATGAATGATACTTCTGGGACAATAACAAGTCATTCATGAAATTTCAACAAAATGTTAGGCAGCTAGATAACATTATCTTGTGACATATTTAAATGAGCAGACTTGGCAACAACTAAAGACATTCCAGATCACCAAATATTTAAATTTTGAGACCTAAAAATGCGTTCATGTAATCAACAAATGTGAGATTTTGAGACCATGCGTTCCTCAAATTGGTACTAATATACTGATATACCAATACTGATATGTCACCACTTAAAGGAAAAATAGTATGCAAGATTTTGCACAAACTGAAAATCACAGAAAAAATGCTAGGAGATGAAAATGAACAAAATGTGCTGCATGATAAAAGGATAAGCTAAAACAACAACTACAAAAAAGTATGAGATAGCAAGAAAGTGCATCCAAGCATGCCTGATGTGATAGGATCTTTTTCATGGCCTGCTGCAGCTCACGCCTCTGTCTTTAGGTTCAGTGTGACAAGACGACAATCTTCCCGTCCCTCCACAGAACATCTGCCCTAACGTGCATCGATGTGTGTTTGCGTTAACATACAGCTCTACCAACAAGCACTTAATCTCATATGATGCTAATCTCACCCAGCTAAAAGGAACCGCTAAAGTAGTTTGGTAAAAACAACCGTGAATCTTTTCAGCGTCAACTTAATCAAAAATCCCACTGGGATAGGAACCGAGTGGAATAACCACTGAACAAAAGCTGAAACGATTAGCGTCGCATTTGTACATGAAGTAAGCAAATTTGAATATGCAAAAGCATGTTAATGGATGCTAATGTTTATGCAAATCTCGCATTAATATTAAAAAAATGCTAATATATTAATATGCTGAGTAAACATGATAATCTGCCGCTGACATTTCCGCCTGCATGCTAATAGTGTCACAAACGACGATAAGATGAAAAAGCTGATTGCCAACTAAAATGGAAAATTAAAACATTAATTTATTTTCAAACAAACCCTTGTTGCAGCAAGATGCTAATCTTTTCTTTTTAACAACCGAAAACAAGAATATAAAACTATTTGAGTGATGAAAGAAAACCAACCATGTTAAAGTGATAATTCACCCCCCCAAAAAATGAAAATTTGCTGAAAATGTTTGCTCACGCTAAGGGCATCCAACAAGAAGATGAGTTTGTTTCTTCATCGGAACAGATTTGGAGAAATTTAGTTTTACATCACTTTCTCACCAATGAATCCTCTGCATGCAGTAAAAGGGTGCCGTCAGAATGAGAGTCCAAACTGCTGATAAAAACATCCTAAATAACCACAAGGAATCCATACGACTCCAGGCCATCAATTAACGTCTTGTGAAGCGAAAAGCTGCATGTTTGTATGAAACAAATCCATTGAGACTTTTTTAACTTTAAACAATTGCTTTCAACTAAAATACAAGTCCTCTATCCATAATATTGCTTCCTCCACCAAAAAATTGTCTTGTGTGAATCAGGAGAGAAATATGCATGGATCAAACACCGTTTACAAATGAAAACAGTACGAAACAGCAGGGATGCCAAGTCTTAGAGGTTTTCCAGCAGAAACTGGGCTACTTTAACACTGCTGCCATTTATTTTTTTGTGTCTGAAGGTTGAAGTGACCCCAGTAACGTGGTATTTAGCCCCTGGAGTGCATATTTTAGCAGGGGAACCCTGCCAAAAACATGTATTTTACCCCCAGAATGAGATTTTTACTGGGGGGCGACCCCTTCCCCCCTACTCGAAACGCGACTGGGCTAGTTTTGAGTAGCAAATGGGTGGATTTTGTTTTGAAAACCTGGCAACCCTGCAAAACAGTTCAAATCAATTAAACAGGTCTAATCAAATATATCAGTGAATTTTGATGTAAGGGGACATAAGGGGATGGACTTTTTTTAGTGGATGAAGTGTTATTATGGATTATGAAGCAATGTTTCGAAGTTAAAATGACTTAATAATGGATTTGTTTCTTGCAAACACACAGCGTTTCACTCCACAAGATGTTTATTGATTGACTGGAGTCGTATGAATTACTTGTGGATTTTTGTGATGTTTTTATCAACTGTTTCTATCAACTATCAACTATTCTCTAAATCTGTTCCGATGGAGAACCAAGCTCATCTACATTTTAGATGGCATTAGTTTGAGTACATTTTCATTTCTGGAGATTCTGCATATTTGTAAAATCGACAGATAATTTGTCATCCAAGATGTTCATGTCTTTCTTTCTTCAGTCGTAAAGTGTGTTTTTGAGGAAAACATTTCAGGATTTCTCTCCATATAGTGGACTTCTATAGTGTCCTGAGTCTGAACTTCCAAAATGCAGTTTAAAGCAGCTTCAAAGGGCTCTGAATGATCCCAGCCGAGGAAGAAGGGTCTTATCTAGTGAAACAATTGGTTATTTTCTAAAAAAATGGACAATTTATATACTTTTTAACCTCAAATGCTCGTCTTGTCTAACTCTGCGTCTAGTTCTGGTTCAAGACAGTTAGGGTAGATCGAAAAACTCCAATCTCATTTTCTCCTCCGACTTCAAAATCGTCTTACATCGCTGCAGAAGTACCGACCCAGTGTTTACAAACTGAACATGCAAAGAAGATCAAACGCCCTTTACAAAAACAGGTAGAACAGCGATGTAGGAAGATTTTGAAGTTGGAGGAGAAAATGAGACGGGAGTTTTTTGACATTCCCTAACTGTTTTGAACCAGAATACACAGAGTTTACGCAGTGCTAGACAAGATAAGCATTTAAGGTTAAAAAGTATATAAACTGTAATTTTTTTTAGAAAATGATCGCTCGTTTCGCTAGATAAGACCGTTCTTCCTTAGCTGGGATTGTTTAGAGCCCTTTGAAGCTGCATTGAAGCTGCATTTTGGAAGTTCAAATTCCACTATATGGAGAGAAAACGTGAAATGTTTTCCTCAAAAAACATAATTTCTTTATGACTGAACAAAGAAAGACATGAACATCTTGTTTAACAAGGGGGTGAGTAAGTTATCTGTAAATTTCTGTTCTGGAAGTGAACTTCTCCTTTAACCACAGCTTTGATGACAGTAGTAGCTACTTTAGTAACTATTTTGGTGGATACTAAAAGAAACTCATGACCTCGGGAGCAAGGAAACTAAGAAAAAAGACTGAGAGCGGCAGCAGCGTAGCTTCATCCCTGCCTCACCATAAAAGCCCCAGCACCGCAGGGACGCTAAACACACACAAGGGACACACGCGCTGACGTCCACACGCACACACACGGCCCCCCTGAGGCTAGAGCATGAATCAGCAATATTCCTCCCCACTGTCCACTATGTGTGTTTAACCCTGGCCAGGTTGGGTGAGCGCATGTACACTTACGTATGTGTGTGTGCGTCGATGTGTGTGTCTCCCGCAGTCCTGCCTGGGTTTTTTAATTAACTCTGACTCATTAGCGTTGGGGAGAGCTCAGTGTGACAGCTTGGCGCGCTCCTCTGAGGGCCTGTCATGTTATAGAACAGGCTAGAGCTCTCATGGGACACTTGTGCATGCTTCCCTGTCCCACTTGACAAGCGCTGGCGCACACACGCAAGTATACGGGATGAACGGAAAGATAATGGGGAGCCTCTATTTGTTTGTCCTCTAAAAGCAATATTGTTTCTTTCTGTCTGGTCACGACAGCACTTTAAGGACGACGGAGAGCGAACGTAGGAGAGAAAAGAAAATACAGTACAAAGGGAGCAGAAAAGATGAAATACAACGCTCGGATGGTAATGGAGGGGTTTCGGACCAAAAGCTGGAGGTTTGTGAAAATAACAGAGGAACAACTTGAGTCTCGGAGGTTTGTCAGCAGTGTAGGTTTCATTTGAACATCAGGGCACGTCTCTAAGCACTGTGAAAAAACAAGTACAAACAAACAAATAAAAATGACTATGACTTTGAGAAACTAAAAGTAGTTCTTAGCTGATTTTGCATCTAGATGCATACTTTAAATGGCAACCAAACAGAATCTAAATTTTCTCGTATAAAAGCAAACACTGAATGTGTTAGCATAAAATACACAAGCCCTGTTGGAAGATAAAGAGATAGTTCACCCAAAAATGACAATTATGTCATTAAGTACTCACCCTCATGTCATTCCAAACCTGTAAGATGTTTGTTCATCTTCGAAAAACACAAATTAAGATATTTTGATGAAATCCGAGAGCTTTCTGACTCTGCATAGACAGCTACGCAACTACCATGTTCAAGGCCCAGAAAGGTAGTAAGGACATTGTTAAAATATGTTCATTCAACAATTTCTTCTCTTCCGAGTCTTTTCGGCATGTGTTCACAAGAGAACCACAACGAAGACTGACACAGAGTAGAAACTGTTGAATAGAGTCATTATTTTTGTTTTCTTAGCGCACAAAACGTATTCTCATAGCTTCATAAAATTACATATTTTAAATATGTCCTTACTACCTTTCTGGTCCTTGAAAGTGTTAGCTGCAGTGCTGTCTATACAGGGTCAGAAAGCTTACAAATTTCATCCAAAATATTTTAATTTGTGTTCTGAAGATGAACGAAGGTCTTACAGGTTTGGAATGACATAAGGGTGACTAATTAATGACAGAATTTTCCAAAAATCACGATAATTTTTTTCATATCAGTCGATATCGATAATCATCACGATAAATGTCAAATTTTTATTTCTTTCAAGTTTAAAGCCAGATTTTGCTCCATTGTGATGGTCGTAAACACCAGACGGTTAATTGTGGTTTTAAACAATTCTTTATGGTCAGAACATGAAAAACACTTAACGTTTTTGAATTCTTTACACTTTTCCAGTCATTTTAAATAAACAAAAATAATAAGAAAAAATAATTTCTTACTTCTACATGTTCTAATGAGTAATATTGTTTCAAAAAAATTTGTCTCTTAGAAATACATATTTCATAGTAGCTTGAGTTAGGATGCAAATGTACATTTATGTTGATTATCAAAATCAGTATATCGGTAAAAAATTGTAGCAACCTCATTTTATATGTTGAAATTGAATTATTCTGACTGTTTGAGTTTTATAGCATAGCATAGTAGCATACATTTAGATCATGATAATCAGTTAAAACCACAAATATAGCACGTCAATACCATGGTAAAAATGTAATATGGTTTCTATGAATTTGTATGAAAAACATGGTCTAAATACATTTAGTATATATGTATAGTATAAACGCTACAGCTATTCCATTACTCCTCCTTCAATACGTTTAATACACATCTATATTAATAATATAATAAAATTCGTCACAAATACCTGACACCATGGTGCAGTTAGTGCAAATAGAGTAAATCTATGGTAAATGATGGCGATTTTAGATTAAAAAGCCTTATGCCTATATTGTTGCGCAGTGTTTCTCCTGCTTGTCAGCGCTTTTTCATCTGGTTATAAAAAGAGTTATTTGTATTCTTCATAATCTCATGCACTTCACACTGGATCTCACAGCACTGTTTAGTAGTTGCGTTACCAAGACTCATCAGAGATTGAACGCATCTAGTAAACTCACGCCGCACCGATGTTTGAACTTTGATCCAAGTGGATAAACGGTCCATGTGGCGTGCTTTAAATGACAAACTCTTGTTATCGTTTATCAACGGAATTTATATCACACGATAATTATCGTTATCGATTTATCGCCCAGCCCTAGAACTACCCCTTTAACTTCTTTCCCAAAAACAACAAAAAAGCAACTTTTGTACAGTAGTCTAATAATAGTGTATCACGTGTCATACCAAGTGATGGATCCCCACTAAAACATTTCATTTAGCATTTCATACTAAATTTAATAAATCGAGAGAATCATGACTGAGGGGACAATCCACTTCCTCTCAATCTAACTCTGTGGATGTAAAACATGCATGCTGTGAAAATCGCAGCACAAGGGAGAAGAAAGGATGAAGGAAAGCAGGAGAAAGGGAAGTAGAGGAAAGATAAGATCACCAGGATTCTGTGAACACTATCCACTAGTGTCCTACACTAGCGTCTTATCTCTCCTTCTGCAGACACCCTTAAGCGACACACACACACACACACACATACACACAAGCTGGAGATACATACTGAGACTCAAAATAAATAAGCAGGAAGAATGACAGCAAAAGAATGAAATTAATCTAAAATGCTCAGGATACAATCTTTTAGGCGGAGTGTCTTCACTCTCACTGTCACTGTCCTTGATGCTTTGAAAAGTATTTTCAGCTCAGCTATTAAAAAAGGTATATCTACCTTCTAAGATTCAACAAGTGAAATCTAATCTGAACTGGTCAATCCATTTAGCCTTATCCTGATGTACAAGAATGATGAATCACAACAATTTATAAAGAGAGAGAGAGAGAGAGAGAGAGAGAGAGAGAGAGAATCACCATCTAGTAATGAAAAATGTTCGTTATGAATGTAGCTGATTGTTATAAAGATAAACCTAGATTTTTATGTGCTGGCTTTACTGGATGACTTGTTGAGAGGCTTAACTACCAGTTTTGACAAGAGACTATAAAGCTGTGACTTCAACAGAACAAGTGTGCTTATAGTGTGAGTTTATAAAATTGTCTTTCCTACGAAGCCTAGAGTCGTGAAACAGCCAAATGGCACAAACTGTCTCTCAACATCACATCCTAGTCACCATGGTGATCGCTGACCCTGACTCACACTGTCGCACTTTGTGATGAGCAATTGCTACGAAAACTAGATTTAATGAAAGAAATACTAGTGCTTGCAAGGTTGCAAAAGAATAGTGTTTCAGTTTAGATTAACTTACTGTACAGTGAGCTGTGCGTAATGACATGGCACATCAGAGCCACCATGAACTCGGCAGTTGTACACTTCAGTACATCTTGTTTTTTGTCTCGGGGAATAAGAACCAACACATGCAACACTGTTTTTTCAGTTCAAAGTAAAAAGAAAGAAGGGCTAATCAAAATTTAATATGTAAATACACAGAAAGGGCAATCATACGGTAATTAACTATTAAATTAATATTTAAATTAATACTTTTATTCAGGAATGACGTACTGAATTAATCAAAAGTGGCAGTAGGAACTTTTATATTGTTACAAAATTTGCATCTCAAATAAATGTTCTTTTGAACTTTTCTATTCATCAAAGCAACACAACTGCTTTTAACACTGATAATAATTAGAAATGTTTCTTGAGCAGCAAATCATATTAAAATGATTTTTGAAGGATCATGTGACACTAATGACTGAAGTAATGGCTGCTGAAAATTCAGCTTTGCCTTCACATGATAACTTAAAAATAAAATAAAATAAAATAAAATAGAAAACAGCTATTTTAAAATTGTAACAATATTTCACAATATTACAGTTTTTATTGTATTTTTTGATATAATAAATGCAGCCTTAGTCAACAGGAGAGAACATTTTTCAAAAATATTTAAAAAATCTTACTGACTCTGAAAAATATAAAGTATAAAAATCAATATCAAAGTCTGAATAGAGACTGTATGTAGTAGTTTGGGCTGAATTAATTCAGGAGCAAAAAAAAGAAAAAAAGGAATTTCAATACAGCGTTCACCTTGCAAGCACTCTAATAACTCACTTTGCTCAGAATTATTACTTTGCACATCTTTTGATGTGAGGTTAAACTAAAAATACTTTCAATGCTTTCAAAAAGAAGTAAAACCCATGACCATATGTTGCTTTTTCTATTCCTCTGAATAGAAGAGAATTTTTCAAATTTTTTTTTTTTTACATTTTTTAAGAATGCCTAGACAACACCAATACAAAAATTTGAAATTGAAATTTTCTTAACAAATCCCTCTGATTAATACATTAGAATTTTGATCTGTAATTGGAAATATACATGTTTTGTAATAACATTTGCATTTCTATACAGACAACTGCGGATGCATGTTGGATCAGTATTTTAGTAGAACAAAGCCTTCAGGTTTTTATTTGTACAACAGGCTTTGAGAGTAAAAGGAGAGCGCAATGGAATAGTGCAGGCATCATTTATAACAATTGGGATTCATGATATGAATAATAAATTATAGCTGCTTCTTCACTTGTTTTTGCTTATTACTGTCATTACTTATACCTGCCACTGCAAATAATCCAATTGATCATCTGGCCCAAAAAAAAAAAAAAAAAAAAAAAAAAAAAAGTACATCCATCTTCAAAAGTTTCTGTGAGGGCAACAACCCAAAGACAGTTTTGGCAATAATCACTTATGCACCAAAAACACAAACCACCAAACAAAGTGGCACACACACACACACAGAGGTAAGCTGAGATATTTCCAGCTGCGGTTTGCGTTTGTTCAAATCAATATGTGCTGATCAAACATTTATTGTTCCAAAAAGTGTGTCCGAGCTCTGTCATGTTTGCTTATGTCATTCCAGTTGCCGTGTCTGCCTGTCAAGCGTGTCTGGAATAGTGCGTATCGCTTTCACGGTGGTAGAGATTGAGCAAAGGTACCGAATTCCCAAAGTTCCCCCTCCTTCCTTTAACACAAGTATCCCAGTAGACCTTGGGTAATTTGAATAAACTGTCCTCTAAAGGTCTGAGGATTCAAGGTCTCCTAAAAGACTCCAGGACACCTTTGCGCTGCTCCGCCTTTCCCTGCCCCCACATCCAAACAACATGTCTTCTTAAAATATTTAATTGGAAGCAGTAAACCCCTGATTAAATAAAAATGCACTTTGAAGACAGCAATATGAGCTCAGAGAGTAATCTGAGAGAGAGAGGGAGAAAGTGAGAGAGAAAAAACGAGAGCGAGAGAGATCTTCAATTACTGTGCCGAAACCACGTCAAGCTCTCTTTTTTTTGATTCAATAAAATAGGCCTTAAATATTCAGGAGCTGTTTCTGGGACTAATGAGTCCTCTCCTTGAGTGATATTATTCCAGTGGAATGAAGTGGTAGTGTGAGGGAATATATTTCAGGGGGTCGGTGGATGCATTTCTAATAGGGTTTAATACTAAAGCTGGATTTCTCATGCTACATTCCTACTGGCGACTATTCCTGATGAGAAAGAACCTTGAGATGCCATATGAGCTGAACTCCCTAAGGATCAGTCTGATTTTTTTTTAATAATGAAAAAATGTAATAATTTTTTAATCAGCATGGATGCATACAATTATTCAGATGTGACAGAAATAGCTTTTACTTAATCTTAAATGCTGTTGTTTTGACATTTCTATTGAGTCTTGAGAAAAGTAGCATGGTTTTCACAGAACTGATAATAATGTTTCTTGAGCAGTAAATCAGAATATTTCTGAAGGATCATGCATGTGAAACTGAAGACTGGAGTATTGATAATGAAAATTCAGCTTTGCATCACATGAATAAATTACATTTTAAAACATTTAATTAGAGAGCTGTTCTTAAATTGTAATAAGATGTCACAATTTTACTGTTTTACTGTATTTTTCATTAAAAATGCAGCCTTTGTGAGCATAAGAACACTTCTTTTAAAAACACTTTAAAAAATATTAAAAATATTAAAAAATAGAAGAAAAAAAAACGTCCAAACTTTTGAACAGTAGTATAAACTGAAGAGGCAAGAGAAGGCAAGGGTGCAGTAAAATAAACTAATGGAAAATGAAAATGGAAAAGGAGCAGAAAAATGATAAGCTAAAGGTAAAGGAAAATGATAAAAAGGGGAAAATGAAAGAAAAAGCGAAGGACAAAGTGAAGGGACATTTAAAGGAAAAGAAAAGGGGAAAAAAGCAAGGAAAAGGATGATAAAGAAAAGAAAAGGAAGTAAAAAAAGTAAAGCGAAAGTAAAGAAGTAAGGGAAAAGAAAGAAAGAAAGAACAAGAAAAGGAAGGAAGGAATAAAGAACATAAGGAAGAAAGAAAGAAAGAATGAAAGAAAGAAAGAAAGAAAGAAAGGATAGAATGGAAAAATAAGAAAAAGAAAAGAAAGAAAGAAAGAAAGAAAGAAAGAAAGAAAGAAAGAAAGAAAGAAAAAGAAAGATAGGATAGAACGAAGAAATAAGAAAAAGAAAGAAAGAAAGAAAGAAAGAAAGAAAGAAAAAGGACAGAATGGAAAAATAAGAAAAAGAAAAGAAAGAAAGAAAAAGAAAGACAGGATAGAATGAAGAAATAAGAAAAAGAAAGAAAGAAAGAAAGAAAAAGGACAGAATGGAAAAATAAGAAAAAGAAAAGAAAGAAAGAAAGAAAGGATAGAACGAAAAATAAGAAAAAGAAAGAAAGGACAGAACGGAAAATAAGAAGAAAGAAAGAAAGAAAGAAAGAGAAAAAAAGGAAAAATAAGAAGAAAGAAAGAAAGAAAGAAAGAAAGAAAGAAAGAAAGAAAGAAAGGATAGAAGGAAGGAAGTGATAATAATACTACTAAGGAAGAAAGCAAAAGAAAAAGAAGTAAGGAAGGGAGGGAGGAATGAAGGAAGAAAAAGAAAAAGAAAGAAAGAAAGAAAGAAAGAAAGAAAGAAAGAAAGAAAGAAAGAAAGAAAGAAAGAAAGAAAGATAGAAAGAAAGAAAGAAAGAAAGAAAAAGAAAGAGAAAGGATAGAAGAAAGGGATATTAATATTACTAAAGGAAGAAAGAAAAAGAAAAAAGCAAGGAAGGAAGGAAGGAAGGAAGGAAGAAAGAGAGAAAAAATAAGAAAAAAGAAGACAGAACAAAAAGCAGGAAATAAGGAAGAAAGAAAGGAAGGAAGAAGGAAAGAAAGAAAGAAAAAAAGAAAAAGAAAAAGAGTAAGAAAAAGGAAAGAAGAAAGGAAAAGGAAGGAAGGAAGGAAGGAAGGAAGGAGGGAAGGAAGGAAAACTCTTCTTTACTTTTATTTTCTCGGGAAAAGCACAGAGGAATGGAGATGAGCACTGAACGGAGGACAGGAGAAAAGAGGAACGGCTGTAAGTTCTGCGAATCGATTGGCGGAGGAAAAAGCCTGGGCTCTAATGTGTTGCATGTGAAGGATTTACTGTGGAGCAAAGCTACTGAATCAATGGTGTAGAAAACGCATCATTAGGACACAGTCCCCCCCACTCCATACACTCCCAAAGGACACGGAGACAGTATGAACACACACACTACAGTACGCAATAAATACAGCTCCACACTCCCTAATACCCAAACAAGCTCATGTGTGTTAACAGTCTCACAAGCAACTTGTTTGCTCACACAATGTGCAACGTACAAGAAACACAAACTATTTTCTATCTACACATCTGATATCTACAGTATAAGTATTTTTTTTCTCTCTAACTTAGTCTTTTATCACACGCACACACTGCTTAATTCTTCCAAGCCTTTTTGAATTGAATTTACATCACCTTTTGGACAGATAATAGAAAATTCAGCCGTGTGGTGTTCAGAAGTGGACAGTCAATTACATCCCGGCTCTGTGGGCTGCGCAGAAGTATCAAGGATAAGCCCGTCTGCCAGGCTCTGAAATACAAGAACTGAAGGTTGCACTAAAAGAGGGCAGAAAATATCTTTGGCTTACCAAATATACCCATAGTATTGTTAGAGCAAAGACGTGAGGGAGCGTGTTTAATACCGAGAGCTTGTTAGCGAGATGTCATGCAGGCAGGCAGTAAAGTCAAGGTTTCTATAAATGTGTTGCCAAGTCACAAGACTAATCAAACCGTTAATGTGAATTTCGCAGTGGTTTTAAAACCAACCTTCCCACTGGCAGGGTCAGAGTTACAGTAGGAACGGGCTTCTGGGACTTCAGCACTGAAAGTTTTCATTCACGGTTGTTTTGTTACTAATAAAATAATTCGGAAATGCAATCTGCTCTATAAATCAAACTTCTGACTATTGGGATTAAACTAGGTTTTTCTGTGACAAAGTAAGAGCTGTGCGCTTTCAGTTCTGCAGACAACCTTTTGACTTTTTGGTCAGATTTGTGCTCCATTTAGATGAAGTACTGAATATTTCAAAGGCATAACTCTTATAACAAAGCAGAATGTACAATTGCGCCTTTGCACATTCAAGACAAGTGACTGACCGCTTGCGGTTTTTGCAAGTCTTTTATTAAAACACAGTGCTGCAATATTTGACAATTCCCACAACCACTTTTCCCCAGATTTCAACAGCACGCTAACTTCTAAACGAACCCAAAAACACTCAGTGAGAACTGACAAGAACTGACAAATACACTACTTTTCAAAAGTTGGGATCAGTAAGATTTTGTTTTGGAAGAAATTAATACTTTTATGCAGCAAGGATGCATTCAACTGATCAAACATAACAGTAAATGCATTTATAATGTTACAAATTACTTTTATTCACAATTAAATGCAGTTCTTTTGAACTTCCTATTCATTAAAGAAACCTGAAAAAATTTATCAAATGTATTTCCACAAAAAAAAAAAGAAGCAGTACATCTGATAATAACAAGAAATGTTTCTAAAGCAGCAAATCAGCATATTAAAATGATTTCTGAAGGATCACGTGGCAGTGAAGACTGGAGTAATGATGCTGAAAATTTACAGGAATAAATGACATTTTAAAATTTTTTAAACTCTTTTGTCTTGATAAGGCTAATTTCACAGCTAGCATTTTATGCATCCCATCCACAATTTAAAAAATAACAAATTATCACAAAAATAATCTGCTCACTGATATTCACCTTGATCATTTTCACACAATTACTGTTGAAATGGTCTATGTTACTATTTAAATTAAATGAATCATCATAGTTTTAAATACCTATTAATTCACATTTTTATAATGGGTTTTTAACAGATTAAGACTTCAATAAAAGTCATTGAAAAGGAAAAAGTAAATGATAAATGCATGATTTTAAAAACAATTTAACGTTATTTTAAAGGGTAAGTGTGATGATTTTTAACAAGACTTTGTATTGCTACAATGTCTGTAATTATTTTTCCATGATACCTAGGGGTGGGCGATATACCGGTAGACACGATTAACTGGTAGAAGTTTGTCAACCGGTAGAGATTTTGGACTACCGTGACTTTGCTGTGCTACGTGGGCACAAAAAGTTGTCGTCTGCATGGATTTTTAAACACTGCAGTTTAAACACACAGAAAGCACTGAAATGCTTTATAGGCCTTGAATGGTTAAATACACACACTTGTACATCTCAAAATGCTTGTAAACACATAGGTCTTAAGTTAAAGCAAACAGCTGAGAAAGAAAACACATGTGACAGTGTATTGGATCCGTGCAGCTCTTAAAGTGACAGCAGTCTAATATTCCTGCTGTCTGTGATTCATGTTAATCAATCAACAAAAGAGAGAAAATCTCTCACTGCTCTTGACTAAATCACTTTTGTAACTTTTATAAGAAGAAATATATATTTTTATTCACAAAGTGAAGAACACAACCTGATCTCATGATGAAAACGGCATGTACGTTTCGATGTGAAACGTCCACTGAGTGGTGCTAAAAGTTAGTTTTTCCCCCGGAACAGATGAGCGTACATACGGCACGCTTTTTGTTATGGTTTTGTACTACAGTTCTGACTTGTCCGTTGAGTGGCGCTATAACTCTAATGCTCCATGATGTTTTAAAGAAACGTACCATCTGCACTACACCTAAACCTACCTGATAGTATGAACAAAAGCAAATGTGATATAAAACGCATTTGCAAGTATGCTGTTAGCTTGTTTTTCGATCTCTCAACTTTCAGCTCTTTCATCACGAGTCATGTTTTTCACAGGATTCGTACCCAAGGATTTTGCATCCTAAATTCCATTCCGTGCCGACTGAACTACCGAGCAAGCTTGTTACGTCTGGAAAGCGAAACATTTGGAGCTGTAATCCTAACTGTGTACGAACATGATTACAAGTGCTAGCTGTTTTACTGCCTCTAGTGTTCATTTCTGTTAATTGCAGTGATATGTACTTATTGGTACATATTTGGAGTCTTGCAAAAAATGTGACCCACGACCACAAAACCAGTTTTATGCTTTAATTTTTTTAAATTGATATTTATATATCAATAAATAAGCTTTCCATTGATGTATGGTTTGTTAGGATAGGATAGGAGACACAACTTTTTGAAAATCTGGAATCTGAAGGTGCAAAATACTGAGAAAATCACCTTTAAAGTTGTCCAAATGAAGTTCTTAGCAATGCATATTACTAATCAAAAATTATGTTTTAATGTATTTACAGTAGGAAATTTACAAAATATCTTTACGGAACATGATCTTTACTTAATATCATAATGATTTTTGGCATAAAAGAAAAAACAATAATTTTGACCCATACAATGTGCTACTTAAGACTGGTTTTGTGGTCCAAGGTCATATATTGTGACATATCTCATATCGTGATATAAGATTTTGCACACAATTCTACTGCACATGTAGCCATCTTTTATAAAAACCCTTTTTAATGTAACAACAAAAATGTAAAATATGCCCTAGTCATATAAAAGTGCCTCAGCAGTCTGGCTCTACTCTGAAGATCAGGCTTTTAGGGCGTGCACAAGTCTGAAGCGCAGACAGACTAGAGCGTAGAGTCCGTCCTGCCGAAAGCGTGGCACGGTGACCGGCCTGTCTGTCTGCACCTCTCACCCTCTCGGTGCCGTCCTTGCATTGACACCGGCAGACACAAACAGCTCCTTAATATTCCCCCGCGGTCCCCTTGTCTCATCCCGTCAGTGTCCCGCTGTCCTCCTGGCCGCGTGGACAAAAGGGACGGGACGTTCCGGGCGGAGGACATGAATCATTATGCTTCCTCTTTCCGGGACCGCTCGCATACCCATTGATTCTACCGACTTAATTGGCTTTATTAGCCAAGACGGGAAGCCGGTGAGGGGCTTCTGCGGCGTCTTCGTCTGCGCCCCCCTCTCCTCCTCCTCCATCCTTCCACCCAGTCCTCCTCAGGAGATACCCTGTGTAATTGTTTTCCCTCTATCTTCTATGTCATTGTCGGATGGGTCCAGGGGGATTATTAGTAACCCTGGGTCCCTCAATAATTCATCCTAAGCTATTTATACACAAATGGAGAGTCCTTTAAACTCTCCCTCAGTGAGCTTATCTACTGTTCAGATGGAAAGGGAGAGCGAGAGGGAGAGAGAGAACCCAAAGAGATTGTAACGGGTGCAGAAAGCGAGTGAGAAAGCGAGAGAGAGCGATGTGTACCTCTTTTCAGCAGAGACACAATGACCTGTTTCTCCAGTGTTTTCGAGTTTCAAGGTGACGCTGGCGTACTCTCTCCCTTCTCGCCTGCCAACCCGACAAAAGTGCCATCCCGGGAATACGCTCGCTCACACAACGCTCATTAATGGCTTCTAATCTGCCAGCTTTTCTACCCATTTAACGCAATTAAGACGTTTACTAAAGCTAACATGGACCGGCAATCAACTCCAAGGACACGCCAAACGCGCATAATAGGATTTGTAAACAGACAACGTTTTATCAAACGCGCACTCGACGCGGCTTCCAACGCGAGCGCGGCCCAGACAGGAAGTCGGGCTGACTCTCTGCAGGAAACCGAGCTTTATGGCTGCTCTCCTAAAATCCTGCACAGGCACACAGCCGCACGCTGCGAAGGCCCTCGCGGCTGCTTCACGCTGATACCCATGTTCCTCGCTCTTTTAAAAAGAGGACAGCTAAGCTGCTCAGGGTGAGGAGGCCCACGGTGGAAAGCGTTTCTACAATCCTCACAACTCGTCATATTTATCCGTTTGGCAGAGGAACCCAACGCTATCTTTCTCTTCTTGAATAAGTAGGACTGCAGAGCTTCAATTTCAAGTCTTTTTTGTGAATTTAATGCCCTCGGGCAGGGCATCCGAGGTAGTGAAGCAGCGTGCAACTACACGTGGGCATGACATGGGAATTAAATAAGAGAGTAGTTTGCATAGACTAGATAATTTGCCTGCTAAAAACAGCATTTTTAGTCAGTCGTAGTTATCAGTGTCATCAAAGCCTGGGACATTATTACGAAGCCATAATGTTCCGTGGAGAACCATAATGTAGCCTGCTATCCCTAGACAGGTCTAAATATGTCTGAATCGACCGAGGGTCTCAAGGGAAAACAGAATCATGAATTGAAACTAATGAAAGACGCTTTGCTAGAAAAAGAAACAAAGCAAAAGTACACTGCGTTTATGGCAATTTCTTGACGGAGAAATGAAGAGTCTAATATCTAAGCCAATAAAATGGCAAAAATTATATTTCCAAACAGAATCAGAAATGATTATTATATAGATAGAAATGAAAATGACTGATTTTTTAAATTAGAAATAGATACAACACTGGACAGACAGATAGACGGATAGACAGATAGACAGATATACGGACGGACAGATAGATAGATAGATAGATAGATAGATATGGAGTAACATGATAGAACGACAGCATGATAGGTAGAATGATATAATGATGGACGGACGAACAGAATAAAAGATAGAACAATAGAAAAATAGAACCACAGATAGAACAACAGAATTATAGACAGATATAATGATAGATAGAACGACAGAACGATAGACAGAATGACAGAATGACAGCATGATAGGTAGACCAATATAATGATGGATGGACAAACAGAATAAAAGACAGAACGATAGAAAAATAGAATGAAGATCAAATAGAACAACAGAATTATAGATCGATAGAATCATAAATAGAATGATAGAATGATAAATAGAACAATAGAATAACACAGTGATAGATGATAGATAGACAGATAGACAGACAGATAGATAGATATATAGACAGATAGACAGATAGATAGATATATAGACAGATATACAGATAGATAGATAGATATATAGACAGATAGATAGATAGATGGAATTTGGAATAACAGATAGAATGATAGAAAGACAGCATGATAGGTAGAATGATATAATGATGGACGGATGAACAGAATAAAAGACAGAACGGCAGAAAACAGAATGACAGAGTTATAGACAGAACAATAGATTAAACAATAGATAGAATGATAGATAGAACGATAGAATGATAGATGAAATGATAAAACGACAGAACGCTACATAGAACGCTAGATAGACAGAATGATAGATGGAACAACACCATGATAGGTACAATGATATAATGATGGACAGACGAACAGAATAAAAGACAGAACGATAAACATTTGGATTATAGATAGAAAGAGAGAATTTTAGATAGAATGATAGACAGAACGGTAGATAGTATGATAAAACATTAAGATAAAGGGAAAGACAGACATAGATAGATAGACAGATAGATAGATAGATAGATAGATAGATAGATAGATAGAATGACAGTCTGATAGGTAGAATAATATAATGCCTCTTCTTCAAAAGTTATTCTTTAATAATAACACTAAAAGCAACAAATAATGATCAATCACAAATATTGCATTATATTATAGATGTTTTGCCAGTAACACTTTACTTTTGGAGGCTCAGAGGACTTGTAAAATGTCTACTTTATCCATTAGATGAATGGGAATGCCAAAAGATAACTTTCTCCAGGTATTATAGAGCTCCCTGGACATGATCAGGGCGCCGCCCTGGTGGACCCAACTGACTAGGCATCTTGAAAGAGAAAGGATAGGGTGGTAGATTCACTTGAGATTATGATTTAAAACCTCTGCTAATAAGCTTTGCCATGCTGGGAATGGGCTGGTGGGGTGAGGAAAGGGTGATCTCTGGGGCCATTAAATTGCAAATGAGTGATGATGTGCTAGAGAGGCTCCCCCCAGATCACCAGCCACTGCTGCAGACATAAGGGCCTCTCATACACCTCAGCCAACACCAGACCCAGCTGGGTCCACCGGACACACAGCCAAAAGCTGCGCAGGGTGTCTAGTCTCCCTACACGTCCTCTTTCTAGTCGTTTTTCAAGCTGAAAGTTACTCGCCTGAATGTCATACAAACTCACACTGTACATTCAAAATAAGTCCACATCCCCAAAACAAACAGGGTTTTTAATTAATCAGGCTGGCCTGTGAGAATACAACAACAAATGCACACATTCAGAACCGCACCGTCAGATCCGCATGGGTGCAGATGGGCTCATTTTTAGCTCCGGACCGCCTGCGACCCTGCATTAGAAGGTCGTTCTCTGTCCGAGGCCATGATGGCCACAAAATAGTGCTTAAATCTTTAAAAACGCCACCTATAAATTACTGCAAAGGACAGCGGGGTCAAAGCTTGGCGTGGAAACCGGCCAAGAGCTATCAATCTGCGGTGAGGGTGACATCTGTCTCAGGGACTCCCCTGTTCTCTCTTTCTCCCCGCTGCCTTTCTCTTTTATCCAGCCCCCCTTCCTCGCCATCCGTCTTTATCGTGCTCTCTCGTGCATTCTTGCAAATGAAGGTCCCCCCACTAAACCCAAACATATTAAAATTCATGAGCAAATGTTATGTCGCAGGTATTTCGACGCAGGGGCTTCTAAAGCACCCAGGCTTTCGCGGCATCACTTTCAGTGCAGGTTTAATGCCCATTTTGGGCATGAAATACAGATTTTCTGCTTCGGAAAGTGGGCTCTGCGCATTTTAAACCGCCATGGAGGCTTTCGACGCACGACTGAAATCCAACCCACAACTTCAGATCCTTGAGTTTAGTCCCAGCAGCATTCGTCTGACCTCCCCTCCCTCTCAAAAAAAAAACAAGAAAGCCATAACTTATTCATATATTCGCCTAATTCCCAAAACAAACCTTTAAAGACGCCTGCAATTACTCCAGATCTCACCTCCATTTGAAAAGCAAACTCCATGCACTTTTAATTTATGGGATGAAATGACAAGTGCGAGAACCTGACAAGTCTGGCCCTTTTTTTTTTTTTTTTTTACAGTCACTCTGATGGCAGCAGATTAATGAGCAGGTTTGAACTAACCCTGAACTCCATAACACTGATTTTTTTAGTTTCTGGTAGACTGAAAAGACAGGCAAAACAACGACTTAATTTCTAAACAGCCTGCAAGATGCCCTAATGTCTGTTTTAGCCATTTTAACTTTAACATAACGGCTGGAAGTTTTTCCAGGTACTGTAGCTTTAATTACAGCTGGGTGATAACTGTAGGGTCCTATAATTTCCGCGATGTGGAAAACATGGCATCATGAAAATCTGGTCAAAAAAATGGAATTTACTGTTTACTGTATAGAACTTTGGATGATTAAATCAAAATAGGTCAGTACGCTTAAAACAAAACGTGATATGTGAATATTAACCTGACAAGTATTATTGTCATGTCCAAACAGAAACTTAAAGGTCTTCACAGCAACCCGTCAAAATAAAAGTTTGGTTTAACTTGGAAAAAAAAAACTGTGAAAAAAAATTATAGGGCCTTTAAAAAAAAAAATGTATTTCTGTTTAACTTTTAATAAATTGTGATGTAAATTGTGTATGTTTCATAATTTTAATTAATTAGACATGCTTTTTGCTTTCAAGCTTTAATATTTTTTTGATTTAGTCATTAAAACAGAGTCTAGAAAAATTTAAACGTAAAACAGATTTCATAGGGCCGTCTAAATTTCGAGACTGCAATAAAATGTATCTAACAGTGATAAGCTCTGGACATTGTAACTCATTATTGATTCATCTAACAGCCAATCACACAGCAGAAATAAGCATAATAAGTGTCTATATTCTGTGTGTAGCATAGTTATATCTACTACACGAACTCACAGTGTTTTCATCATCTGCCGTCTCAATATATACAGACAGTCCATGTGAACTTCATCTCCAGAGCTGATCTAAGAGTTCACAAGCATTTCACTAATGTCAAAAGTAGTTTTTACAGAAATGTATTACTATTGCATACTAAAATGTGCTTCTCAGTGTAATAATAACAACATTCTTATTTTTAAGGAATATAATATATCAAAGGCATTTCTTCATCCATGTTTTAATTTAAGTACAGTTCAGTTTTGCAGCATATTGTTTGACAAAATAATTGTATGTTGTAAATTAATTCATAATAAAAAATATTATTAAATTGATTAAAGTTTTATTAACTAATTTCACTAGACACCGTTTTGATGATAAACTTGCATTGAATCATAAAACAGAATCCAGAAAAAAAAAAAAAAAAAAAAAAAAGGAAAACACAGAATGCAGAGAAAAATAAAATGAAAAGTTAGCTTACATTTATTTTTAAGGTGTAACAAATAGTTGAAAAACATTTTCTTCCCCATTAATGATAATACCATATGATATCGCAAAAAATACTGTGATAATATTTTTGGCTATATGTGACCCTGGACCAGGGTCATACCAAAACTTCTTTAGTAGCACGGGTATATTTGTAGCAACAGCCAACAATACATCATATAAGTCAAAATTATTGATTTTTCAATGCCAAAAATCATTAGGATACTAAAGGACAACTTTAAAGGTGATTTTCTCAATATTTTGATTTTTTTGCACCCTCAGATTCCACATTTTCAAATAGTATCTCAGTCAAATATTGTCCTGTCCTATCAAACCATCCACCAATGGAAAGCTTATTTATTCAATTTTTCAAAAAACTTTACCCTTATGACTGATTTTGTGGTCCAGGGTCACATACTGTATCACCCAGCCCTAGCGAAAGCTGTATTTTGAAAAACAAACAAATGCATAGACAAAAAGGTTCAGTCCAGTTGGTCTTTAAATGTCTTAAGCCGAAAGCATTTCACTCCAATAAATATCATGACATTAAAATCCTATTTACATGCAATAACACTGAGTGGGAAAATCACTAATGAGGATTTATTTGTTAACAATGCCCCAATAAAAAAAAATCGTAGTCCCCTATGAATAACAAATAGACTGTTTCAGTAGACGTCAAGCTAATTATAATCTCATAATAGTTTAATAGGGGGTTGTTCCAGAGTCATTACGTGTTTTTCTTAGGGTACGTGAGCGTCGTCAAATCACTTCTGTATCAAACAACGATGTGACTCTAAACCACGAGAAAACTAGAGATGCCCAGCTTACTTTAAATGCTTCACATATACACTTACGCATGTACTGCGTATATGCCGCATGCATAAACATTGCAATCTCCACGCGCTGGAGTCGGCCCGGTATCATATCCCCATCTCGATCTTCTCTGACTGCAGACGAAGCGTATCCTCCACCCTCACGTATCCCACAATGCCCTCCTGCTTTTCTAAAAACGACTAGTTTCCACACCATTTTTTTTATCAACCCCTGCATGATAAATCTCAATACAACTCAGCACAAGATGGTACATTAGCATAGGTACGAGAACACCTTGTGTCTGTACAGACGTACTGTGTGGTAAGTTCTCCAAATAATAAAAAATACAGACGGATGGTTGTTCTGACATGTAGCTCACAAAACAGCAGTTCTTAATGCACTGCTGCTTCTGTCAAAAAGCAAAGACAAATTATGCTTAATATAGCTAATCTATCTGACTATTCAATATGACATAAACAAATGTTGGTTCAGTCATGTATAAGAAGATGAGAAAATATACTAAACGCAAGATGAAACCAAGCACCAGGTTGTTTTTAGCTACCACACACGCTTAAATAAATACACACGCAGGCTGTTGTTTACACGGAAATGGTGGTTGAGTGCTGTATAAAGTAAAGAACCATTACGGGCCCGTAACTCTGCCACACTGTGCGCATTCATGCTATCACTGACCCATGGAATATTGTTTCAACTGTTCATCGCAGGATTTTATTTGACTTTCTGTGCATGCACTGCAGGATGCTGGAGTATTTAGTTTTGGATGTTGGAGGAGTCAATAAGTTTAACAGATGTTTATTTGTGTGGGATTGCACTGAGTACATCTCACAGCCAGGTCCTCATGTCAGAGTTGGGACAAACATCCTTCACAAAGTAAAACAAACAAACCAACAAACAAACAAAAACCATACAATAAATAAATTAATTTACAAAAAACATGTCAGGATTAGGACAAACATAAAAAAAAAAAATAAAATAAAATAAATAATTTATTTAAAAATAATAATAAATTTGTTTTAAAAATGTGTAAAATATGTACAAATAAATAAATAAAAATAGGTATCTGTAAAGCTAAACTGGGTTTTATTTTAAAAAATGCCATTAACAAAAAGGACATATTAAAAATTACACAGGATTATGCTAAATTTATATAGAATCTGATTTGACTCCAGGTCTTCTTAAAGAAAATTATATCACTAGACAAACACATCAAACACTCAAGAAGATATATTTTTTTTTATTTGTCTTTCCAAGGAAAAGACGTGATCAGGACAAAACCAAACAAAAATCAAAACAAAACAAAAGAAGTGCATGGCACTCCAGCCCTTACATTTTCAATATCTGGCTAATATTTTCAGCTACCATTTATTCTTTCAGGTCCATTTATCACATTTCTGCAGCTTTTTTCTAAAAATCAATGATAAATGCAAAAAAGGCTGTCTAAACCTGCTCACAGCCAAGCAACCAACAGCTAGTCTAACAGCCAGGTTTACTGTCATTTTACAGCCTTAGTGAAGTCTAATTTACAAACCACTATAAAAAAAAATATTGTGAAATACTGTAAAATATGTAAAAATGAATAAATAAAATTACGTAGCTGTAAAGCTAAACTGGGTTTTATTTTTTTTAAAAAATGCCATTAACAAAAAGGACATTTTTAAAATTACACAGGATTATACTAGATATATATAGGATTTGATTTGACTCCAGGTCTTCTTAAAGAATGTATAATTATACCTCTAGACAAACACGTCAAACACTTAAGAAGAGATTTTTTTTTTTATTTGTCTTTTCAAGAAAAAGACGTGATCAGGACAAAGCCAAAAATATACAAACAAAACAAAACAAAACAAAGTGCATGGCACTCCTGCCATTACGTTTTCAATATCTGGCTAACGTTTTCAGCTACAATTTATACTCTCGGCTCCATTTATCACATTTCTGCAGCTTTTTCCTAAAAATCAATAATAAAATGCAAAAAAGGCTGTCTAAACCTGCTCACAGCCAAACAACCAACAGCTAGTCTAACAACCAGGTTTACTGTCATTTTACAGCTTCAGTGAAGCCCAATTTACAAACCACTATAAAAAAAAGGACAGAGGGATGATTAACAGTACACAGCCCCTCCGTTCCTTCCCAAATAGTTTGCTCTCTTTTTCTCCTTCTTTGTGCTCGTCTACACCAAAAAGTAATTAAAATGTTGCTTGCTTAAATCAGTCCATACAATGAAAATGATCTAAGCTATTACCTAGGCTTTTGTCTGCTTTTAGTTCTTTACCTAACCATTCTCCGCACACTCGGCTAATTAATGGAGTTTGAATACAGCATCATTAGACTAACAAATAGGTAACGCTTCACATAATGAGAAAAAAAGAATTTAAAATGATGCAAAGGGCTCAGACAAAAAGAGCACGCTGGTGTATTTTTAACAAGATGGATGCTGCGGAGATTCTCAGAACGCATCGTGTACGATGAATTTTAAAAAAATCACTAAATGTTAAATTACAATGACAATGTGGTCTGTGTTCGATTTGTATTTTGCTCGCAGAGTGCAGAAGTGAAAGCAGCTCCTGAAGGAGAAAATAAGCAATCATGGGACTAAATAGGTTATTGCCTAAAAACGCTATAATACCTGGACAAAATTTCCATTCACCCCAGACTTATACAACCTGCATGCTTTCCTCTTTGCTCATGGGCAAACAGAATTTGAACCAATCACCAAATCACTCCAGAGCCATAGGAAATCATGTCAGCTACTGACTGTTCGGAGCTGACATCACATGCAGCAAACAAGAAAAAAGAGCCTATATAATTAAATCTATATAATCTGGTTAATAATATCTGATATAATATAAATATTTGATGTTTTCAAAAAATAGGCTGTATTTTGGGTACAATGACACCTTTTCTTTCCTTCCTTTTCTTAGCCTTGCCTAGACAGCAGAGCACATATCACTCCTAAAGCCTTTAAATATTTAACACACACTCACACCACAATAACACTTAGATGATGCAACTAGTTTGAAAACAGAAACTATTAATTTCGCTAGAGTTGTCAGAACACTGCAAGGCTCCGGAGCTTCTTAAATCAAAATTGTGATTCACAGGCAGGGCGAGATAAAACCAGCGTGCCGCAGAGGGGGGTGTGGCCTCAGGCTTTTCATCGGCGCAGTTTATATGAAATTACAGCTAAACCTTATAAAACTTTTAAGGCTGAACCCAGTTTAGCCCTGCCTTGCTCTTCGAGTCTCGCTATTTAAATATATGAAAACACAACAAGGCCATTACGCCGGACATAAATCTTGCAGGATAAAATTTCAGGAAGCCTGCAAAAGCTGCGCAGCGTGGCATATTTGCATAGTTTTCAATTTAGAAACTAAATCGCCTGCACCAAACGCCATTACTTCCAGTTTAAAAGTTCACACGGCCTAATGCAGCACAACTATCTGACAGAGAGTTATGGGAGATACAGATGAAATTCATGAGATGAGCGTTCTGGGATTAGCCGTGGCACATAAACAAGTCTCCATGCGGTCCCGACGACTGAAAGAACCGAGATGAGTTTCAAAACGCCTCGAGGTGAGAAAATGGTTACATTTTGGCCCAATTCAAACAGGGTCACACTAGTTAATAAGGGCCACCGCAAGACAAGACCTCTATCCTGTACAACTCCAAACACACACAGGTTTTCCTTTTCCCTCTCTTTCATCGGCAAGCCATCGCTCACCTTGAGTAACTATCTTTTCTCTTGATGGCCGACCTCTGTGGCAATCGCCTCACATGACACTGGACAAAAACACCTCTGCCACCCTCTCGACTGTCCGCCTGAAAAATGAGGGTGTTCTCACAGATGCATATTTACATGCATGTTCACTGCTACTTGTATTCAATGCAGACATGTGAAGGCGACAAGTTGCAACCTCCGTCGGCTCGCTCATAAACAAAACAGTCGCATCGATCAATTGGTGCGGAAACCGCACTCGAAGCGGGAGCTTGTCGGCGGGGATGAGCGATCGGAGACTAGAGGCTTGAGAGGATTTGGGATGGGCCGAGGCTCGGAACATCTGCAGATCCAAACGAGCTAGAGAGGAAAAAAAGAGAAACGCTGTGTGTGCAGATGATGCAACAGCAATGCAATAGTGAGTCCAGGACGCGAGCTGAATTAACACCAAGCCGCAGGAGGAAAAACCCAGCGTTTCTCTTTCTCCGGCAAGGACATCCAATTGTCTTTTGGAAAAATCCTGCCCAGAAACTCAGGTTTAGGTTGCCCAGAAACAGAATTTTCTTCGGAGTTAACACAGTCTCTCGATAACACATCACCCCGATGGAAAACATTAGCACTCGTACATTTTTCAAGGAAGGCTTGTATGGACCTTCGAAACATGAGTGTCTAGAAAATAAGAATCACCTTGAACATGGATATTTTGAAGTTGGGAATCTTAATAAACTGCTGCAGCTAAACAAAACAATGCTAACTGTCCCAACCGCAGACTCTGTGGGCCAGGACAGACAGTCACTCGATGCATAGCGGCAATCTCCCCTACGCTAAAAGGCGTGCAAGGAGAAGACGTTACGGTCCACAGCATGTTTCCTGTAGCTGCTGGTGACCGGTACAAATGGCCTCTATTAGCTGTGCTGAGTCACGCAGAGCAGCCAAATGAAAGTGCTGGAGGACTCAAGAACTCCCCCCAGCACAGGCCTGCCCCAAGTACCCAGTTTTCTCCATCCAACTCGCTTTCACTGTCTACTTCTATTACTCAGTATAAAACCGAAGCCATTCCTGTGCTAAACTCTGTTTTAGTCTGTTTACATCCATCTTTTAGCTTTGTTTCTCCTCTTTCCACCACTCTGTTTTTCAATCCATCACTCTCCCGATTTCTATCCTTCAGCCAGTGTCGTAACATTCGCCTCTTTTTCCCGAGAGACAGGAATCTAAAGACTAGATAACTGATGTACAGAATCATTACTTTGGCTGCTCAGGCATGAGGATGAATGGCTCAGTGTCTCATTAGAGTCCACACGTAAAACGCATCGTGCTTTATTCAGTCATCGCTCCGTGGCGAAATCAAATGTATGCCCACGTCTGCATATCAAAAACAGAGCGCAAAAGTAGACCATATGCATGAGAATCAAAAATAGACGGCGTGAATTCAGCAGCACAGTACGAAAACGCAGCATTTCCTCCTACGTGCTTCTTTATAGCATCAAACGTGTTCCCTCTCCACCTACACTCATCACAACTTCAAACGCTCACGCTTCTCAATGATGGTCGCTTCTGGTGTTTACCTGCACGACGTGGGATCGTTTTCTACCGATTCTGGAATCAGGTAAAAAATGAGAAAGTAAATCTGCACCGTAAGCAATTAAAGGTCTAGTTCTCTCAAAAATTCACATTTTGTTATTTACTAACCTTCATGCTATTCCAAATTAGACATTTTTAAATACCTCCACAGAAAAAAGAAAGCGATACAGGTTTGGAACAACAAGAAGGTGAGGTGGACGTAATCATGACGCTCCAGGCTGGCTCGCCAAATCGCCAACATTTAACCAATAATCCGCCTTTACGCCAATATTTGCACTGAAAAGCTTGAGGTTCTGTCGTTTCCGTTATCCTAAGACCCCAACAGAGAGCCGCAGACCTGCTCTCAAGACCTCATCTCAGCATGGAGTGTAATGGTAAATCTTGAACGATGTGTGTGGGAGGGTAAGTGAGTGAATAAATGGATGACAAAACCCCTTCTAGCCTGTGAATGGAAAGAGAAATCGCATGATTGGGAGAGGAGAGACGGCGGAGACGTGCAGCAGGCTGGAGGAGGTGATAACGTGCGAAGAGAGGAAGTGGGTGGAGGTGGAGATGGATGAAGTGCCAAGATGGAGAACTTCCTATAATGATGAGAAACAAGACAATGCGATCATGTTAATGATCAAGGAGGGCAGACAAATGTAGGACTAGGGAATTTATGGAGCTTTAACAAATAATAATTTGTTTGGGAGGCACCGTCTGGGAAAAAAAAAAAAAAAAAGCTTGGTAGAAGTCACCATGAATTCAAAACTGACAATTGGTATTTTTAATAAGTGTTTATTTTAAATGATTTATCTGTGTACACCATAATTATAAATTCATGTGCCCTTGTAATCTTTAACCAAAAACATTTCCTTACGCTTGCAACGACATGTCTTCTCTGATGACGAAGATGGGACGATAATCCCTCCCATCCAGCAAGCCGTCACTCTGACGTGAGATCACAGCAATTAGCAAACAACGATCTAATCAATTCTCGACAGACAAATAAAGTCCTGTCCTTTTCTTCTCATTTCGAGAAGCTAGATATACGTCAGAAGAGAGACGACTGCAAATTTTATTTCATGCCGACTTTAAAGCAACAGTTTACCCAAAAATGAAATTCTGTTATGATTTACAAACCCTCATGTCGTTTATCTGTGGAACAACTCTGTGGAACAGTGACACAAAATATCCTCTTTTACGTTTGAGAGAAGAACTGCATGCAGGTTTAGAACAACATGATGGTAAGGTGAACTATTCCTTTAAGGGTACACATTAGCATTTTTTTTATAAATGTACTACTTTTTCTGAAAGTTAAGAGAAAGGTCAGTTTTACAAAACAGCATATTAAGTTCTTGAAGCAACGAGAGCTCCAGAGCGGACAGGCCTCAGCGTACTCCAGGGCACGGAGAGAACGGCACCGCTGCCAAAGGGAAATGGATTTTGAGAGACACTGACGCCAGTGCTTATGTTGTGGAGAGCGAGTGAACGAGTACCTCAACTCAGTTATGCCATGGAGCCAAGCAGGCCTGACGACCACACTAGTGAACACGGGGCCCTGCAGTGGGGGGGATGGGTACAAAGGACCATATATTGCAGGAAGGAGACAGTTCCTAGAATCAGCCGGCACGACTCCCCATAGTTCACGAGCAACATGATTAACCACCGGACGGGGAGTACTCTAGCGGTGCTATTAATAAAAGATAACCTCCTACCCTCCCCAGACCCGCTTCTCAAAGCCACATTTTTGCTAGGCACATACAGAGGACAGCTTTGTTTACTACAACAGAGGGACTACATCCCTGGGGCTGGGGTACGCATGCAGCTCTTCCCTCGACTCCCAGGGTAAATTAGCCACCGATGTGACCCTAAAGCCAAACAATGTCCTCCGGGTTGGGGATCAATTAGACAAGCCTGTGGAATAATGACACCCCTGGGAAGATGTTCCTAGGGAGACCCCCTTTGGACCCCTGGCTGAGGGCTTCAGGAATTGATCTTTCCGAACACACCACAGGTACACAGCTTCAGCAGTAATTACCACGCTGCAGGAGCAGACGAGCACACAAACAAGGCACAGTTGTGGCCGAACCTAACCGGAGACGTGAGTTGCTGCGTATGACACCAACTGGCGAGGAGAAGATAAGCAGGAGGTAATTATAGTTCGGCTGCTGTTACCGCTAGAACACACCACGCTGAAATGCTATTGTGCGGACTGTCGACATAAATTAATATTTTATTGTGAAGCAATAGAACAGGAACAATCACGACTACACAACCCCAATTAAGAGGTTACTGGACAGACCCTTTCAGCACAGATCCTATCCTTGCTCATAATGTATTCTTCCATTGTCTTGACGGCTGCCATTTACCTTTAGTTCCTGCACGATCATGATAATAGGCTACTTGTTTCAGATAGTACATGGAGTATTTTTTTTTGTGTACACAACACAATCTCTAAAGAAGCTAGAGGTTAGAGTACACACATGCATTAATTTTCCCAACATGGTAGGGACTTTCTATTGTTTATTGTTTTAATACTGAGTTAATAATATTTTCCATCTTCACCAAATTTCACAAAAGCCTGTAGAGCTCAGGCTTTTCTATCCTTGAAGATCTAGTCAGCACAATGTAGGCACAAGCTGAACACACACACACACACACACACACACAGAAGAGAGAGAAAGGTACTCTGGAAAAAAAGCCTCGATGGAAAATTTTTGATGGACTTACGAATTGAGCTGGACCTCAAGACAGCGTCTACAGGGATTTCCACACTACCATGGGTTAACATCTTTCTGAACACCGTGTAAAGGCCAGTTTTATCCCTGGGTTAAGCACACGTTTCACACTTGCAATTTTGGAAGGGGGTCAGCATCACTTCTAACCCTGGGTTACGCTAGCGCCGCTTCAGCGAAACAATACGTTACACTAACGCTAAAACGTTACGGCGAGTTGTTTAGCAACAGACACCAATCATAAACTGCCTCAGTTCTCATCTCATTAAATATTCATGCGCTTTGTACAGTCGCTAAAACTTTCACTCGCCGTTTCCACGTTTGAGGGGAAACAGTTAAAAATGTCGAATGTAGAATTATTTTGCTCCACATAGCGACTTTTCACACAGATGAACAAGCAGTTATTAAACAGGTCGCGTATTTGTCCAAATAAGAGCGTTACAAATGCACAGCGTGGAAATCTCAAAACCTGACGACCCAAAATTAACAACTGAGCCAGGAAGTATGAACAGCGTGAAACACAGAATAAGAAACGCCAAATTTAAAGTGTGAAAAACCCACCCTCAACCTCAAAATAGGCTCGCGTAAAAATCCCGAAGTAGCGTTTGCCTTCAATCGCCGTCTAACAAAATTCTTTTCGCCTCGGCTAAGTAACAATTCTAAATCAATACTTAACTTTCGTAGTACACCAGTGAATGAACGATTCCCTAGCACGTTTCATATGTGACATTTATGTATGTATTAAAAACAGCCAGTACATCCAAGCCTGTCATCCGATTTCGTGATGGAAACGGAGGCAAAGCAAATCAAGACATTCTAGTGACAGGAACCGAGTGTGAAACGTACCTTTGTGCATGCCAGTGAAGCGGTCTTTCAGCACGGTGAGCTCGTAGATCTTGCCAAATTCCTCGAAGAGCGGCCGGAGGTCCTTCTCGTCCAGGTTGCGGGGTATCTGTCCGATGAACAGTTTGATGGCATCGTGGTCCTTCATGGGAATGGTGGCGCAGCTCGCGGGACTGTGCGTGTGGCTTATTCCGTTCACCAGCCCGTTCGTACTGGCCGCTCCTCCGTGCACCGCGGCGTCCACCTGTCCGTTCGTTAAAGTTGCCATGTTTACCGCAAGGACTTTCAGCTGCTACGCCTTCAGAAGTGTTTCAAACGACGGGATGAGACGTCCTACTCTGGTTTTCGCCGAAAATGCACAGATGCAAACACGTACCATTGAACACAAGTCAAATATCAAACGCGTTTGGACGTCCAGGCGGAGGCGTGTTTCCTTGTACGTGTCCCTTACTACTCAATTCATTCATGTAATAAAAACGAGAGAGAGAGAGACCGACCGAGAGCGTTCACTTTACCTCCGTTCCCCTCGCCCCTGCTTCTAGCTACCCTTTTATTTTTTGCATTGAGAAGTCGGTATGGGTGTCCTCCCGGTTTAAACCGACAGGGCTGTCTCAAACGCGCTCCGTGCAGTGGGGAGGACGAGAAGAAAAAGCAGCTCCCTTTATGTCACACGACGCGCTCTCTCCCCCTCTCATCGTTATACACGAACATGGTATGTTCCGCCGAAGGAGAGGGACTATAAATAAAGAAAATATCACATTTACACGGCTCTTTGTACGCTGCCTTGTGAATGACGCACCTTAGACTTGCACATAGTGGCATTCAGTCTATTTATTTCAACAAAACGAGCACGCATTGGTTGTTTTTCAACGCACTCTAATGCATAATATTCCCCCATGTGCATTTCTCAGGAAAGCATCAAAGGATTCACCAAAATTCGAGGGGAACTAATGGACAGCGCCAGTGCTGAAACGGACAGCGCCAGTGCTGAAACGCTCGGAAAGTGCAAGGGCAAAAACAGCCTTATGCGTGTAATCTCGCCAGAATAAATCATTTAAATTTTATCATTATGATTATTTTTAATTATCAGTCGAAGAAATAGAGAAATGTGTTTGGGTTTAATCGAAGCAATGTCTCTTTTTAAATACACAAGCTAGAAAGAGGGCTGTGAGCTCCTCCGCGCGGTGTGTACGGGCAGGAAGGCGACACTTGTGTGTGTGTGTTCAGGAATGGGGATAATAAACATACAAAATCTGTATCGTATAGTTGGTTCCCAAAGAGTAACCTTTAACCCGTTCAGACCCAGTGTCCATTTCAGTGAGCATCACTTTTATCTGGGTGTTTTGGTGATTTGGTGCCATCATCATGCATTTCTATTATGTCAATCTATGATTGCTACATAACGTTTTTTTTTTTTTTATTGGCTCAATAACCTTCTTTTGAAATATGGCAGAAAAATATGGCATAGTTTGAATGTTTACAAAATTAATATGTGTAAAAACAACATTAGCTTCTAAAATTGTAATATATTTTAGCTTTGTCATTTTTGGACACTGTAAAAAAAAGAAAGAAAAAAAAGAAAAAAAATTTCCAAGTACAAAATAAAATATATTCAAATTAAAAGGTTATTTTGAATTGTAATAATATTTCACAATATTACAATTTTTACTGTACTTTTGGTTCAATAAATGCAGCCTTGGTGAGCATAAGAGACTGGACGTTGCTACAGTTCAGAACCAATGCCTATTGTAATGGACATTACAAACAGCTATTAAAATCTTATCATAAAACATTTTTTGATTGATTATTATTTATGGCTGCTTTGAGAGTAAAATTAAAGCATGGTTGTATTTTTTGCATCCCTAGAACATAATTCATGGGCGACGGGTCAATAGCTGACAGTGGAAATTTTAAGCACTCTTTGAAAGATTATTTATAGTCACGTCTTTTCACTTAGAGCTTGCTTTCATTGTGTCTTTGGATTTCATCAGACAAAAATACTGTTGCGAATGACTACAGAGCATTTGCTTCAACAATAAACTCTACTCTTTCACCGAAGCCAAAAACTAAGTGTCTCTTCAATTTAATAACATAACCCCATCAATGAACCTACAGAGATCTGCTGTTCTTTCTGATCAGGAAAAACAACCCTGATGTAATGAAGACTGACTGAACAGAGGTAATAAAGACCACTCGGAGGTTTGAGTGACGCCTCCAAACATCTAACCTGAGCCCCGAACGCCTCTAAAATCCCACTTATCCACGATATGAACCGCTGTTGACAGTCAAAGCGTGTATGCACATGTGCAAACGTTGCATGCAAGCCTCCAATTTCCACACCAGAGCACACAACCACAGCGTTTTTCATGCTGACAATGACACACCACTGTCGAGACCAAAGCACCTGCTCATAATGATGGGAAATTGTAGGCTGCTTCAGAGTTCCTGCTGAGCACGAGGCCCACGGAGAACAACAGGCATACATGTGTTCAGGACCGTCACGACGGCAGGTAGGAGCGTTCAAGCGAACTCAAAATGGAGGCGAACAACAAGCCACTTTAGAGGAGGCCTTCTGAATGCTTTGAAAATCCCAGGACATCGCTGCTCAGAACAATGATTCTCAATTGGTTTTGCATCAGAACTCAGTGTAAGCACTGGATATCAAGTGGTGACCCAACGTGATACCAAATGTAACCTGTTCATGCAAAACACACCTTTTCTTTTTTTAAGAAAAGAAAAGGTTCTTAAAAATGATGGTTCTTTAAATGTAACAATTCCAGGAACAACCAGAACTGGGGTTTACAGCAATGCCATAGATAAACCATTTTCCCAAAAATAACCCAAAATGTTCAAAAAATATTCCCAAATATTTTTATAGTTATTTTTCTGAGTGTGAAAAAAAAAAAAAAAAAAAAAAAAAATCACTACATAGAATATTTTTACAGAAAGATATAAAAAGATTTCATGGATGTTAACCATACATGCTAACAAAGAACATTTTGAAATTATAATAATAAAAATAATAGTTCATCCTAATTATGCACGATTATTGCATTGTTTTTTTTTTCACTGTTGTTGACAAACAGACTTGGAACTTTATTTTGGGATCATAAATAAAGGTTCTTTAATTTAAAAACAAACAAACAAAAAAAAAAAACAGACTGAGACAGAGACAGAGAGAGAGACCAAAAACCATTTGCACTGTATTCTTGAGTTGGACATGCATAATAAAAATAAAATAAAATAAAATAAAATAAAATAAAATAAAATAAAATAAAATAAAATAAAATAGATACATGACAATGAAAAATAAATACAACAAAAAAAAAAAAGAGAAAAAAAAATTGCTGACACTTGCACTTTGTAGAATGTATACGTTTTCTATGATGTATGGTGGCAAATTCCTTTGTTCTCCTAAGTGCAACTTTTATTTTAAGAGTTCACAATCATACAATAAATGCAATGAATTGCATCATGCTACGTTTCTTAGAAGATCGACTTCTCTTAATTGCATCTTTCCAAATACCTAATTTATAGCTCAGCAGCTCTCGTATCTATACTGCATCTTTTACCGTTTCATGTTCTCCACCTAAAGGTCAAATGGGCAAATATTAAAACACAGTATAATCTTGTATGTGTTTGGCCTTAACGATGCGATTTTAAAACGTTGGACACGATCCAAAGCAGCATTAAACAAGGAAACGAAATACACTCCGTGGCCCTCTCACCTACCACACTCAAAGGCTGTAATGGCCTGTTAATGTCATTTCGGACTGTCAGTATAAGCCAGCCCAGCTGAGTCAGTCCGCTTGCTTTGGCAGGGCACTGCACTCGCTTCTGCAAGCATACCCTTGGGGCCACGCTGCCCGAGATCACGCCCGACTTGCCTTGAGCCATATTTTTAATACAAGGACGAAATGTGTTAGCACAAATCATTGTAATTATGTTCTGCGCGTAGTATCGCAACGATTATATAAGTTATGTTGCCATTATTGTTCCCTTCGCCCCTCTCTCGTCTCTTTCACTGTTTTCAAGCCGGCCCAAATGAAAAGCGTCTGATGAGCACGTCCATCGTCGTGATAATAATAATCATACGCAATTAATGGGTAATTTACAGACCGATTGGTCTACAGAGGGAGCACCGTAGGTCGCTGGGAGCGCGCTTTGATGAACCTGGAGTGGAACCGGAACGCTCCAATCTGAATTTTAAGCTGAGGAGTGGTCTCAAGAGGAGAGTCTCACATTTTCGTCCTAAAATCTGATCTCAGCGGTATGTCTATGCGAATGAGCCTTACAATCAAATGACAATCACACTTATTTTTTTTCTGTCAAGAAATAAATAATAAATCAAAATGCTATTTTCTTAGACAGCAGGCTTGCTGCTAAAAATAAGCACTGTCGTTCCATGCTTCTGCATGGCTACTGGAACGACAGTAAGCCGCTGTCCATGGTGCTGAAATATTCTTGCTGTCCATGGTGTTGAAAGTTCGGAATAATTGCATTTTTTTAATGCAGAAGTGTCTTATGCTGACCCAAAGGCAATTAATTTGCATTAATTTGATCAAAAATACAGTAAAAACTGTAAAATTGTGATATATTATTGCAAAAAGAATTGTTTTCTATTTGAATATATTTTAAAATGTAATTTATTTCTGTTATGTCAAAACTGAATTTTCAGCAACATTAGTTTCTGAACAACATTCAAGTATTCACTGTCACATGATAATTCAGAAATCATCCAGATATGCTGATTTGATGCTCAAGAAGCATTTCTTATTATTGATATATTATAATTATCATGGAAATCATGATACACATAAAAAAAATATATTATTTATTTTAAATGCTGTTCTTTTTAAACTTCTTATTCATCAACGTATCTAAAAAAATTGATCAGTTTCCACAAAATTTTATGCAGCTAAACCTGTTTTCAACATTAAAAATAAGAACCATTATAATTAACTAGGCACCGATAATAAATCATAGTAACTGAGCACTAAATCAACATTTCTGAAAGATCATGTGACACTTGAGACTGCAGTAAAGTTTAGCGAAAATGTACCTTTTCCATAACAGGTATAAATTATATTTTATCATATATTTAAATAAAAAATAATTATTTTAAAGTGTAAAAATATTTACTGTATTGCTAATCCAAATAAATACAGCCTTAGTGAGCATTGTGGCTTCCTAAATTATTATTTTTTAACTATTATAAACTTTTAGCTATGGAAGCCCCTTATGCCACAGAATAAAAAAATAAAAAGAAGGTTATTGCGACTTTTTTCTCAGAATTGGGAGATATAAACTCGAAATATTTTCTCGCAAATGTGAGTTTATATCTCACAATTCTGACATTATTACTCACAATTGCGAATTTATATCTCACAATTCTGAGACAAACGTCTGCGAGATTTCCAAACTGTGAGATTGTATCATGAAATTCTGAGGAAAAAAAGTCAAATTGCGAGATGTAAAACCACAATTGTGAAAAAAGTCAGAATTGTGAGATAAAATGTCTCAATTACCTTTATTTATTTTTCTGACCCCTTCTAAAATGGTTTTACTTGAAAGAGATTGCTGTAATGTTACATTGAAAGTAACAAAAGGCTTTTTTTAACATCTCTCACTCTTTGACAATAGAGTACACTGAAATAACTTGTGCCCTTGGAACATTACTTTGAATCAAATCCTGTTCCGGTGGTGTAATTGTTGAGGAAGGCAAATAAACGAGTGGCAAATGAAATTCTTGCAGGGCAGCTTGCACAAATAGATTGATAATGTGCGCCAGCCGCCGTAAAGTACGTCGAGGTTTTGATATTACCTGTTCTGCATATTAATGTCTCTCCTAACCTGTCCTTCATCCAGGACAAAGTTCTAAATCTCAGAGAGCCTTGAGCCTCGGAGGCGGTTCATCATCTCAGTGTAATTTAGGAGGACGAGCAGGGAAAGGGCAGAGGAGCACAGAACTCCAAAAAACCTTTGACAGAGCAGCGCTACCGAAAAGACGCCGAGTTCAGCTAATTGGAACCTATAAATGTGAGGAGGCAGAAAGAAAATTAGACATGTGACTCTAGTCAAATGCAGATGAATAAAACAACAGCTAAGCAAGCATATAAAAGGTGATAATTATCAAATCCACTGAGACTACTGTACATGCCAGTTGGAGAAACTTTACAGAAAGCCACTCTTGAATTTCATGAATTTAACAGCTATGCTGCTGAAAAGGATCTGATTATACTGATAAGAAATAACCTATTTGGATCAACACCAAGGGACACATATATGGAACGAATAAAAGCATGGATTGGTGGAGTTTTTCCCCTTAATTATTGTTTACTCTAGAGGAGCTGCTTATCGTGAGAGTGAGGTTTTTTTTTTTTTTTTGCATTAGAGGGGAGCTGTTGGTTGTTAGTGCAGTATTGAAAACAGATTAGCGCTTTACCACTTGACACAGTTGGGCATTTCTTTCAAACGTAAATCCCAAATCACAACTCTCAGCTGACTCTCTACTTCTCTTCCCTATTGTAGAAGAAAACACAGCACTGAAACAACACTATCCCCATTCAGAAGACAAGCTGAGCTCTCTTAGAGGAAATGGGAGTGACCGAAGCTACATCCTGCATCAAGCAAATGTGTTTAAAGGACTTTTGTTAAAGTGACACTTCAAAATATAAATAAACAAATTTGTCATTATTCACTCACCCTTTGTCTTTGTGGGATTTTCTTTCTTCCATAACTGATAATATAGTAAAACAAAATATGCTTTTATATAATATATAATATGCTTTTATGCTTTTATAATAATATATGACTGACATATAGTGCAACTGCACCTCTGCTGACTGGAATTTGAGCCTCGACACGTGGTCCTTCGGCAGTCCTACTCCCAATTCTCCACCCCACAATTCTCTACTGTCATTCTCTACTGACCTGTCTGCTACAAGCATGAAAAAGGCAAAAAGGCAAAATAAAAAATAAATAAATAAATATACATATCCCCTACTGTTCAAAAATTTAGGGTAAGATTTTTGATCTAAAAAAAATAACACTTTTATTTGGCAAAAAGCATCAAATTGATCAAAAGTCGCACCAATGTTTTAATGTTAAATATTTATATTTCAAATAAATGTTGTTTTTTTGAGCTTTCTATTCATCAAGGAATCATTAAGAAAAAGTATTATATTTCCACAAAATATTAATTTTCAACACTGATAATAATAAGAAATGTTTCTTGAGCAGCAAATCAGCATATTAAAACACATTTTAAAATCTACAAAAAAGAAAAGAAAAGAAAATTTTATTTTAAATTGTATTAATATTTAAAATGCATGATTTTACTATATTTTGATAAAAATGTATATATATATATATATATATATATATATATATATATATATATATATATATATATATATATATTATAATATTATTATTAATGTTAATAGTAATAATAATAATGATAATAATAACAACAACAATAATGAATTTATAATAATAATAATACTTATCAATAAAACATAACATTAAAAACAGTACCAAACCCAATATTATATATATAATTTATTAATTGTATTAATATTTAACAATATTAAAGATTTTCCTATATTTTGATCAAATGTTATAAAATATTTGATATTTTAATCAAATATTTTGATCAAATATATAAAATATTATTTATTGATATAATGATACTATTATTATTATTGTTAATAGTAAAAATGTTATTATTATTATTATTAATGAATTTATAATAATAATAATAACAACAATATTTAACAGTAATACATAACATTAAAAACGGTAATGAACCCAATATTATATACACTACCGTTCAAAAGTTTGGGGTCAGTACATTTTTATTGTTTCTTTTTTTTTTTTTTTTTTTTTAAGAAATTAATTCTTTTATTCACCAAGGATGTATTAAGTTAATAATTAAAAGTTTATTAAAAGTTAATAATAAATAATTTACATTGTTACAAAATATTTATATTTTGAATAAACACTGTACTTTTTAAACTTGTTATTCATGAAAGAATCCTGAAAAAAAAAATTACAGGTTCCAAAAAATATTTGGCAGCACAACTGTTGATATTATCCAACATTGATCATTCTAATAATAAATCCGCATATTAGAATGATTTCTGAAGGATCATGTGACACTTAAGACTGGAGTAACAGCTGATAAAAATTCAGCTTTTCATCACAGGAATAAATTCTATTTTAAAGTATGTTAAAATAAAAAACATTATTTTATATTGTAAAAACATTTTGCAATATTACTGTTTTTTTTCTATATTTCTAATCAAATAAATGCAGCCTTGATGAGCATAAGAGACTACTTTAAAGACTATTACAAGTCCTACTGACCCCAAACTTTTGAACGGTAGTGTATATATAATTAAAATACAATATATTAATAATATATTATTATATAAATATTAGTTTTAGTATTATAAATAATATATAATATAATAATAGATAATATTATTTATATTAATTACATTATTAATGTTTTTTTGTAGTTAACAACAAAAGATTACCATTAAAAGTAGCACTGAAACCAAACCAAGTAATACATATATATATAGATTAAGTATTTAGATATTACATAAATCACCAAATATAAGGATGCGAGTAAAGAATGAGGGAATTTTTGGGTGTACTATGCCTTTAAGAAAATGAATGAGGATTTGATTGCCTTCTTTTGACTAAAAACAATTTTCCCTTTCTAAACACTGCACATAAATGCATCTCCTGATGCATACTGATGAATTCCACAACACGTGAACTCCGTGTTACTTTATCCCCACCAGGATTAGTCCGAGACAGATAGAGGGTCTCACCTGCATGTGGCTTCTAACTTCTCGTCATGTCAGTCCCTTCTCTTTAATCAGTGGTTTGGAATCCTGTGACCTCTGACCCCTCGGCTGTCTCACAGCACCTGTGCCACAGGCAGACGTGTCACCTCGCTGTCATGTCAGCTCCACTCGGCTCTTTACGGTGACTGTGGTGTCTGGGTGCCTGGCCCCACAGAGCCCCTGATTGCTCCCCCGGGAAGGTGTTAGAGAGGTGGGCGAAGCCACCTGCCACTGCCCTACAGCGATGGAAGCGAGCGGAGGGCCTGGGGCTCAGCATGACTGCTGGAAATACAACACATGGTGCTGCCAAAGACCATTCCAATAGGGGGGAGCGAGGAAGAAAAAGCGAGACGAAATGACTGCGCCGTCGCAACGACTGACAACGCTGGCTCCTTCGAAGTGAAAAACTGTGCCTATGGAGACAGCAAAGTCACTCAGGACCAATTTTCCTTCTGCTAAACCAGGTGCAAGCAATTACATGAAATGATTGGACAATCAGTCAGTCTCAAATACTCTGAAGACACCATAAACTTCCTATCATGTGTTTATGTTTCAGGTGCTGTTTCTGGGCAGCAACCACTCCAAAGGGAGAGAAAGGTGACAATGGAAAAAGCGCCGACATGCTTTATGAGGTATTTCTGCCGAAATAGCCAGCCTGTCAGCCGCTACAAGAAAGCATAAACAACCTGTTGTACTTTTTAACTGTTGTATCCTTTAAAAAGACCCAGGGGGAATGTTAAAATACTGCCGCTGAGCTAAATTACTTCCAGCCCTTTGGGGACCCTTTGCAAGAACCATATACATTCATTCTTTGTAAAGTATGCAACAGAATACACGCTTAAAAGGGATTTTAGGATAGAGATGGGACAATATAATCCGCACAGGCGTCGATTAAGTGCAGATGAGTGTCCGCTATGTTATAGGCACTGCCGAGAAACAAATCACATCAGTATTTCTGCCATAGTATGCATAGTACACTACTACTATAGCTCTCGCCTGCTTTCTAGGCATTGAACAGACACATAAACACTAAAAAACGGTATCTGCAGGTATCAGTACTTCCAATTTAATATCTTTCTCTTTTTTAAGACCTAGAACCTGAAACTTTCCCTTAGGATTTCAAAAGGTTAGCAGTCAGCAGGTTATGTATCATCTGAAACGCCTTTAAACAATGAGAACAGCTCGAGTAAACTGGTTTTGACAACAACATTGGCATGCTTATTGTCTCAGTGAAATAGAATAAATGTTCTTGATCTTTTATGCGACAAAGTATTAAACTACATTTCTCAAAGTGTTAAGGTTTCATTGTTGTTGCGCTAGCATTTCCCCTAGTGGCAAAATTAACTGAAATTAAATTTGAAAATATATATAATAAAAATATACATAAATAAATACACATATTACTACTATTTAACCGTAAAACAAAATACACTAATATTTAAACGTTTTTTTTTTTTTTTTTTTTTTAAAGTCTCATATGCTTACCAAGGCTTCACTTATTTGCTCAAAAATACAGTAAAAGTGTAATATTGTAAAATATCATTACAGTTTAAACTGAATTGTTTTTTTTATTATTATTATTTTAATACATTTATTTTAACACTATATCAAAAAAAAATTGTTTATTTCTGTGATGGCAAAGCTGTATTTAAACTAATTTGTAATTGTAATATACTGCTTAAGAAACATTTATCAACTTATTTATCAATATTTTTTGGGAAACCGTGATACTTTTTTACGATTCTTTTAAATACAGTATTCATACAACCACATTTGTCTCAGCTACAAAATCTACTGTGTTCTTGCAAATATGTCAAATTAAAACATTATTCCACTGCATGAACATGAAAATACTGTAATATATTAAAAATGTAATATTTAATATTAGTTATTTTTTATTATAACAATGTATACTGTAGGGGTCGAGCGATACGTGTTTTTCAGGGTCGATGCCAATACTGATTATTACAGATCAAGTTGACGATAACCAATATTTTGAACCGATATCGCTTTTGAATTATTTTATTTGCAAATTGGTTTTGAATATGACCGATACCAATAAAAATGCTTAGTACTGTCACCAATAAAACGGTCAACCCCTGGTATAGTGGTGTTACAGTAAAGACTGTAAAAGACAGTAAAAACATTAAAAAAATATTTTCCATTTTAAATAAACACAGCTGTATGAATATTGTATTCAGAAAATCCTAAAGAAAAAGTTTCCAAAAAATATTAAGCAAAATAAATGTTTCTAGAGCAGTATATTACAATTAAAACTTATTTTAAATACAGCTTTGCCATCACAGATATCAACTAAATTTTTAAAAATATTAAAATATTAATAAAAAAACTATTTAGTTTAAATATTTCACAATATTACTGCTTTACTGTATTTTTGATCAAATAAATGAAGTCTTGGTGAGCATATATTTATTTTCTTTAAAAATAAATAAATAAATAAATTACAGACCCTAAACTTCTGAATGTTAGTGTATTTTATTGTACAGTTCAATAGTATATATATATATATATATATATATATATATATACACACACACACACACACACACACACACACACACACACACACACACACATATACTATACGTGTGTGTACTGTGGCACGTCCTGATTTTGCTGAGTTAGATGTGTTCCTGGGTCAACATATTTTGTTGACCCTGGAACAACATTTTAATCCAAAAATGTAATCTTGACCACATCCCTACACCTAAACCTAACCTTACCCATGAGTAATCCTAAAATCAGAGTAAATGATAGATGCACCAAACACTGATTGTAAGCCTAAACTTCACAAAAACTATAAACTGTTTTTTCAAATTTGATTGGTTAATCACAATGTTGTTCCAGGGTCAACAAAGATGTTGATCCAGGAACATGTTGTACTTGGTAAAATCAGGTTCTGCGTGTACTGTGTATATATAAATACACACATATACATGTATATATTTAAAAACTATTTATATGTATATATATTTATACTTGTATATAATTAATATTAGAAATAACTATAAATATTTCATATAAAACCCAACATATAATTTCATTAATATATACATGTATGTGTATTTATATATGCATAATAAATTAACACAGTACGCACACATACCGTATGTAAACATACACTTTTAGTTTGGATGCGATTAATCGCAATTAATAATTTGACAGCCCTAATTTATTTTTTTATTTAATATATATTTTCCATTTCATTTCAATTACATTTGCCACTGGGGGAAATGTTAAAACAACAACAACAAACTTTAACACTTTGAGCAATATAGTTTAATACTTTTAATAACCTCTGGATATCCTATGAAAGATCAAGGACATTTAAAATAAAAATAAAATAATAATAAATCATGGACAAAAGACCCATGTCATTCCAAAAACTAATGAAGAAGCCCAGCAAAAAAACCTGCATTGTGAAACTGAATTACACATGCACTTAACATGTGGCTTGACAACCACAACTAAAACATATCACAACAGTATACTAAGACTTAATTGCAGTGCAGGAATGACAGTTTGTGAGACGTTATTAATGTAACCCACACTGAGCTTATATTTAATTTTTACAGCAACTAGTCAGCAGGCTGTCTGCATCATCTGAAACACCTTTAACAAATGAGAACAGCTCAAGAATGCTGATTTTCAACAATAGCACAGACATGCTATTATTCCAGCAAAACAGAATAAATATCTTTGAGCTTTCAGTGGTTTTAACGTGCATATAAAATACTGTGGTTGGACATATTCATTGCACTCATCAAGTGCAAATCTTTTCAGGCGACACTACAATGTGCAATGTCTCTTGCCAAGTTAATGTGGCACAAACCAGAGGAAATGGGGTCAATTAGATGTCTGCCCTCACCAGGCGCCCCACACCTACACATAAAGCACTTAAACAGCATTACGAAGACCTCTACTGGATTACAAGAGCAAATTTTTATGTCTGCGGACATCCAAACCATTGTCTCTGACATCTGACATGGGCCATGTCCTCGGCATTGGCACGCTCTAATCTCGCAGTGCTCCTGGGAGAATGCGGAGTAACTGCAACGCCATTATCTAATGATGGGGCCGAGATGCCGCGCTCACATGCTGTATATTTAGAACAGGCCCCAGGGTGCTCTTTAGGAGGTTAACATCCACTGACCCTGATGCGACCTTCTCTCTGGCACCCTGCCCGAGCCATTAGACTTGGCTTTGCTTCTTAAAAGCATTGTTAGAAACAGCCAGACATACCTGGATTAGTCGTGGGGGGACATATTTCCATCCATATTTCCATTTCAGAGAGCCTGAAAGCTGCACAGACAGAAGATACACAATATTACTTACCATCAGTGTGCTGTGGCAAAAAAAAGAATGTTTTAAAATGGGCATGGTGAACTATGTATGACATGATGGCTTCTCTCATGAATATTAATTAGAGGGTCATGCTGACATAACACATATGCTAATTAATATTCATAAGCTTTTGCCATATAGGGACTTGTAAACTTACTGTCTGGTGAAGATATGCAGTTGTTGGGCCTCACTGATGATTTGAAAAGCTTTAGGGTCAAATGTTTTTTGATAGAAGTTTCATTTTTTCAGGATTCTTTGATACATTTTTGAACAGTAAGATTTTTAATGTTTTTTTTTTTTTTAAAGAAGTCTTTTCTGCTCACCAAGCCTGCATTTATTTGATCTAAAGTACAACAAAAGCAGTAATATTGTGAAGTATTTTTACTATTTAGAATAACTGTTTTCTATTTGAATATATTTTAAAATGTCATTTATTCCTGTGATCAAAGCTAAATTTTCTGCATCATTTCGCCAGTCTTCAGTGTCACACGACCCTTCAGAAATCATTCTAATATGCTGATTTGCTGTTCAAGAAACATTTTTTAATATTATTATAAATATTTAAAAGTTGAGTACATTTTTTCAGGATTCTTTGATGAACAGAAAGATCCAAAGATCAGCATTTATCTAAAATAAAAAACTTTTGTAACATTATACTCTATACCATTCAAAAGCTTTGGGAAGGAAATTATAGAAATTAATACTTTTATTTAGCAAGGATGCTTTAAATTGATCAAAAGTGATGATAAAGACATTTATAATGTTACAAAAGAATTCTATTTCAGATGAATGCTGTTCTTCTGAACTTTATATTCAACAAAGAAACCTGAAATATTTCTACTCAGCTGTTTTCAACATAATAATAATAATAATAATAACAATAATAATAATAATAATAATAAATGTTTTTTCAGCAGTAAATCAGAATATCAAAATGATTTCTGAAGGATCATGTGACTGGAGTAATGATGCTAAAAAATTAACTTTGAAATCACAGGAATAAAATATATTTTAAAACATTCAAATATAAAACAGTTATTTTCAATAGTAAAAATATTTTACAATTTTACTGTTTTTGCTGTATTTTGGATCAAATAAATGCAGGCTTGGTGATCTCACTGTTCAAATACTTTTGGCTGGTAGTGTAATTTCAAAAGAACAGCATTCGTAATTATTTTTTGTAACAATGCATGTCTTTACTGTCACATTTGATCAATTTAACGCATGTTTACTTAATAAAATTTTTAAAAGTGTATTTGGCAGAACATTGCTAGATTGCGACCATACTGTTAATGCAACACACAACATTTAAAGTGTGTAACATTATCAAAACTAGCTTACACAATGCAATAAAGTTTTCCCACACATGGCAATAGTACTGCTTTAAAAGGTTACAAACTGGATAAAATAACCCAGGTTACCTATAGAGAACTCAGATTAAGAACAACAAAGTATCTAAAAAAAAAACAAGTCCAGCCAAATCATCAGTCCTCTTTTATCTGTTCTGCACTATATCACTACTCCAAACCTGAGCCATTTCACCCAACCAATCAACCAACTACAGCTAACCCCTTTGTGACAGCGTGACCCTGAATGTTCGACTAAGTTCAATTGAGTTCATTGGCCATCCCAGTTATGCTGCTCTCGATGATACATCCGTATATGTGTGTGTGTCAGGATAGCAAGTGACACCGAACAGCGTGCTTCCACAGCCCCTCCTCTCACTCCACCCGTCCATCCGTCACAGCCATGATCTTTAGCTTCATTAGCATGAGAATGGGGAATGATGAGATAGCTTGCATCAAATGCCAGCCGCCCGGGAGACGGCAGCGAAGCGCTGCCCGCCCCTGATACACACACACACACACACACACACACACACAAGACTCATTTTAAAGAAATAGTTGCACATTTGCCACACACATACACACAGTATAGCTCTTTCATCACAGCTCCTCAAGGAGCATCTGCCAGATATCTTCAAACTGGTTTGCACTCTGTCGTCTCAAGTCACTGCAAATAGTTCAAAGAGTTGCCCCGCTAATGTTAAGTTCTGTTAGAGGATCTGCTGACTTTTTCGATGAATGCAAAGCAGATAGTGGATATTTAAAATGTGATAATAAATGTCCAAAGAGACAAACACTTCTTGCTTCTGATGCTAAATGTGTTTAATTTTTAATATATAATGCAAATAAATAAATATATAAATGAGAATAAATAAATATATAAATATTTTATGTAATATTTTATATGTATGTGACCCTGGTCCACAAAACCAGTCATAAGTAGCACGGGTATATTTCTAGCAATGGCCAACATTACATTGTACAGGTCAAAATTGTTGATTTTTCGTTTATGCCAAAAGTCATTAGGATATTAAGTAAAGATCATGTTCGATAAAGATATTTTGTAAATTTCCTACCGTAATTATATCAAAACTTAATTTTTAGTAATGTGCATTGCTAAGAATTTCATTTGGACAACTTTAAAGGTGATTTTTTCAATATTTAGATTTTTTTGCACCTTCAAAAAGTTGTATCTCAACCAAATATTATGCTATCCTAACAAACATAAATCAATGGAAAGCTTATTTTTTTCATCCTACAGATGATGTATAAATAATAAAAAAGGACGCTTATGACCGGTTTTGTGGTCCAGGGTCACATATATACTTTTTAAAAGTGTTTAAATTTACTATATTTTAAATTATAAATTTATATATTATAATATTATAAATATACTTTTTAAATTTTTGTATGTAGTTATATATTTATAGAACTTTTTTTGATATATGCATAAGTGGATAGTGTATGTTTAAATGTGATTTTTTTTTTTTTTTTTTTTTTTTTGCATTTTTCATTTGACAGGACAGTGGAGATACAACAGGAAGTGAATGGGAGAGAGGGGGGGTGGGATCGGGAAAGGTTCGAAAGGCAGGATTCGATTACAGGACTCCCGAAGCGCAACTGCGCGAAGGCTATCGGCGCTGACAGATTTTTTTAAAATCAAAAATCATCAAAAAAATCACTTTAACATTATTTAAATAAAAGTGTAAAATATTATACAATAAATAAATAATTTTTTAAAAAATGTATTACAAATTTATCATATATGTAAAAAAAAAAAAAAAAAAAAAAAAAAAAAAAAAATATATATATATATATATATATATATATATATATATATATATATATATATATATATATATATATAAAGGTAGTCATAAAAAGGCGGTTATAATGTGCTCACTATATCCATGGAAATGTTCAGTGACTGAATGTAACAGTGGTCTTGCATCATCTTTTGCAACAAACCTGAAATGTGCTCTGCACGAGTGTGTGTGTGTGTCTGTGTCTGTGTCTGTGTCTGAGTCATGCACAGATGACATTAACATTTATATATGGACTGTAGACAAGATAACACAACAATCTACCTTCAGTATTATCATACAATAAGTGCAATGTGCCAGCAGAATACAGAATGAGAGAAGGAGAGAGATGAAGAGAGAGGGGCAGAGAAGGAGGGAGAGAGGCAAATTAATCATTTCATGACTTTCACAGGATGTAGAGATTGCTCACTGTTTTCTTGAAAACACCCTCATTAGTATCTTTCCTCCAAATTAGGCAGCAGACATAAGCTAAAACGGTGCAATCTAGTAGTCAGTTGAATTATGGGTAATAAGGTTATGCCACTCTTTGTTAAGGATTCATGTTAATAATTCTTTTTGGAGATTGTGTCGTCTTTATTTATATACATTGACAGACAAAGACATGAGTAACAAAGGTTAGTTTACATAAAATGAAAATTAGTTACTCACCTTCATGTTGTTTAAAAAACCTTTATGACTATATCCTTACAAAACACACACACAAACATAAAAAAGAAAACTAAATATGTTAAAATATTTTAGGGCTGTCAAACGATTAATTGCAATTAATCGCATGCAAAATAAAAATTTAAGTTAGCTTAATATATATGTGTGTGTACTGTGTGTAATTATTATGTATAGATAAATACACACAAATGAATGTATATATTTAAGAGAAATATGTCATGTACAAAATATTTGTATTTATATATAATATAAATTATATAAAAATTATTATAAATACATATGCTTGAAAATATTTCTTAAATATATACATGAATGTGTTTGTATTTATATATACATAATAATTACACACAGCACACACATATATTAGGCGAACTCAAACTATATTTTGTATGCGATTAATCGTTTGACAGCCCTAAAATATTTAAAACGTCACATCATCTTGGTCATCCTCAAATGGGATTTGAATGACACAAAGGTAAGTGAACACATTTTTTATTTTTGGGTGAACTATCACTTTTAAGCTTTAAAATTTTAAATGTAGCTTTAAAATATTCTAGAACAAATTTGGACATTGTACACATTTAAAAATAAAGGTTCCAAAAGGGGTCTTTAAACATTTATTTTTCTTAGTGTGAAGAACATTTAGATAATTTAAAGCATGTTTTCACACCACACTCTTAAAAATAAAGATTCTTTATTGGTATTAATGGTTCCATGAGGAACCATTAACATCCATGGAACCTTTTCTTTGGAGAAATGATTCTTTATAGTGGAAAAAAGTTATACATTCTAAGTCAAAATGGTTCTTTTAAGAACTGTTCACCGAAACATTCTTTGGGAAACCCAAAAAAATCGTTATTCTATGGAATCGCTATGAAAACCACCATTTGGAACCTTTATTCCTTTAACCCAAGGAAAGGTTCTTCATGGAACCAGTTTATTTTTAAGAGTATAGATTCAAATTCATTTCAGATAAATGCTGAAAAAAACCTCTGATACAAAGTTTATTAACTAACAGCGATTTTAATGATTTTCATAATATTTTGTGAAGCCTAATTGCGGCTCTACTAATAATTGAGTATAAAATATCATTTAAAGTCCACATTTAGATTTCTGTTTTTCATTTGGCGGCGGCTAGAGTATGCAAATAAGGTCTGCAAACAAACCCTTAAGATGAAAGGACAAATCTTTTATAAAGGACTGTTATTCTTTTTCAAATCCTTCCACCTCCTCTATCTGTAATTAGGGAGGCAGAGGAAGATGATATTTACTGTAATTGGCTTCTCAAACATCTTAATTAGCAGAAATCCAGTAAAATGCAACTCATTAAGAAATGCTTTGCCATGTGATACATCAGTAGGTTATTTCCTTGGAAACTTGATGGAAGGCGAGAAAAGTTGCACTTCCTCCTTACATAAGAGCTCTCTCTCTCTCACACACACACTCCGTTTAGATCACACTGAGTTTTCTCTCTGAAACAGATGTATGTAATATGGACACAGCTGTTGAGGTCCATCTCCAGTTGTGCTCCCTCCTCCTAATGACCTCCATATGTCGATCACACTCGCACATATACACACACACACACATATCAAAATAACATGGATCGTCAACTACGGCCCCTTGACGAGCACGGTCTCATGGGGCCAGAGGCTCGCTCACGCACACACAGGTGTCTGAAAGTGCCTGCGGTGGTGACTCAGTTGCTCTTATTCTATCAGATCTCCTCCTGTGCCATATGGGAGTTGTACGTGAATGTACCTAATTACCATATAAAAGCAGGTCAAGTGTCCAGTATCCCAGAACATTGACCCCGTTTAGTGTCGCCTTGATGTCTTAACTCACAGGCTGCCTTGAAAGCACTCTGAATGCTGTTGAACTCGAAATGTTTCACTCATAATAACCACTAATAGCCTGAACGTGTTTTGTAAGTTGTTGTCGAGGGGCAATATTAATTAGAGATAAAGTTTGGGGACAGGCCCCTGGGCTCCCAGCGCTCCTTAAACGGCACATACACACAAAGAGATCTTCACTCTAATGCGTCAGTAATTTGTTCAGTGCTCAGGGGGGTTTCCCAATGCTGCAGGACCACTACATAAACACTAGAGAAACACTGAGACCCAAATGGCTTCATCTCCAGAGAGATACCGAACCGCAGGCTCAGTGCGTCAAACACTTTCCCAGTGATTCACACATCCAACTGATTCACAGTCCACCTCATTTAAAGGATGTAATAAACATTTCCTGATCATTTACTCACCCCAATGTCATCCAAGATGTTCATGTCTTTCTTTCTTCAGGAGAAAAGAAATTAAGGTTTCTGAGGAAAACATTCCAGGATTTTTCTCTATATAGTGGACTTCAATAGGAGGCAAAGGGCTGAAGGTCCAAACTGCAGTTTCAATGCAGCTTCGAAAGGGCTCTACACAGTGTAATCTAACAAAACAGTCATTTTCTAAAAAAAAAAACCATAATTTATATAGTTTTTAACCCTTTCAATGGTGAGTTTAAAATATTTCAGCTGACCCCCAGAGTGTTTTTTTAAGCGACCGTTTTTTTAGAACGTTTGCCCTTGTTGTTACCATGGCGACGCGTCATGCTTGTCACGTGACACACCGCAGCCACAATAACACTGTATGACAGATGGATCGCTTTTATTTCGTCTTTCCTTTTTTATTCAAAATATTCACGCACTTGCTTACCACGTCATGAACTATCTGATATTCCGATTTATAAATATGTGTAAATTTGTGTGTTTTGTTGTTTAAAACTCTATATAAACGATCTGGATCGCGATCTATAACGTGAGATGGGCGCCGCCATGTTGGTTCGCGCTGCCGTTCAGAGAGTCCTGTCAGCCGGATTTACAGCACGTAAATTCTTCAGTTTCTCCTGAAATACACGCAAGTAAGTGGCTGGTGAACAAAGAGAGGAATAGAGTGAACTTTTTAGTTACTTACGCTATGCGTATGTGATATGAATAAAACACATCTGCAAATTATATTTGAATCGATTGTTATTTGCTGATTCCATAGACATCTATGTGTATTTTACAAACTCTAAATGTATTGTTTTACTAGTACTTATGTGTATTTAAATGTCTGAAACTTAAAATAAGCGCTATGTGGTTAAAAACACTGCATAGTTGTGAGTATATCACAAGTGCAGAGCCCGTCTCTCTCTGGCTCAGCGCCAGCCAACGTGTGAAAGAGCAGTTTGAATTTAGCAGTTGCGTGACAGCACCGAACGTTCTAAATCCCATATGTGGGATCGCACCGCTCAACAGGTTAACCACAAATGCTCATCTTGCACTAGTTTTGCGATGCGTATATCTGAATTCACGCATCACGTAATTACGTTGGGAAAGTCACACACGGTTAGTTCTTTGTCTGTGTACTTTGGTGAAAACCTCCATCTCATTTTTTCTGCCAACTCCAAAATCATCTGACATCGTTGTTTTACCTTTTTTTGTAAAGGGTGTTTGACCTTCTTTGGATGTTTGCTTTGTAAACACTGTGTCAGTACTTCCACCTATGTCATGCGTGAGGTCAAGCTAGTGCAAGATGAGCATTTGTGGTTAAAAAGTATGTAACTTTTTATATTTATTAGAAAATGACCAATCATTTTGCTAGATATATTCTTTGGCTGGGATCGTGTAGAGCCCTTTGAAGCTGCATTGAAACTGCAATTTGGACCTTTGACTCCTATTAAAGTCCACAATACGGAGAAAATTTGTGAAATGTTTTTCTCAAAAATCTTAATTTCTTTTTGACTGAAGAAAGAAAGACATGAACATCTTGGATGACATGGGGGTGAGTAAATTAGCAGGATTTTTTTTTATTATGAAAGTGAACAAATCCTTGAAGGAAATAGTATATGACATGAACTGTAAAAAAAAATGACAAATGCAGTTGTATTTGTACTTTACATGACCCCTAAAAATGATTTTTGCAGAGATAATCCAATGCATTCTTTAGAGGTTTAACCAGTAATGTGGTAATGTAGTCAATTAAAGTTTAGTCACATGCAGCCTACTAATTTGAAACTCAACTGGAGCAAAATACCATCTTTAGAATCTGAAATGCTCTCAAAAGTTTGCAGTCAGTGAAGTTTTTAAAAATAAATTAAAGGAGAAGTCCACTTCCAGAACAAACATTTACAGATAATGTACTCACCCCCTTGTCATCCAAGATGTTCACGCCTTTCTTTCTTCAGTCATAAAGAAATTATGTTTTTTGAGGAAAACATTTCAGGAATTTTCTCCATATAGTGAACTTCAATGGTGCCTGCAAGTTTGAACGTCCAAAATGCAGTTTAAATGCAGCTTCAGACTTCTGAAAGAAGTTTAGATGCCCTTTACAAAAAAAGGTAAAGCAATGTAGGATGATTTTGAAGTTCCAGGAGAAAATGAGATGGGAATTTTCTGACCTAACTGTATTGACCCGAATTACACAGAGTACGCATGTCCATTGCAGAGCTAGACAAGACAAGCATTTATAAAGTATATACTTTTTGTTTTTAGAAAATGACCGATTGTTTCGCTAGATAAGTCCCCTATTGCTTGGCTGGGATCGTTTAGATCTCTTTGAAGCTGCATTTTGGACATTCAAACCTGTAAGCACCACTGAAGTCCACTATATGGAGATAATTCCTGAATTTTTTTCCTCAAAAAACTATTTTTTATGACTGAAGAAATGCAGGTATGAACATCCTAGATGACAACGGGTGAGTACATTATCTGTACATTTCTGTTCTGGAAGTGAGCTAGTTTTATTACATCAAAATGCATTAAATTAATCAGAAGTGACAGTAAAGACATTTAGAAAGTCACAAAAAAGTTGTATTTCCGCTCTTTTGAGCTTCCTTTTCAAGGGAATCCTTGAAAAATGTATCACGGTTTCCACTAAAATAATAAGAAATGTTTCTTGTGCATCAGATTTCTGAAGGATCATGTGACACTGAAGACTGGCGTAATGGCTGATGAAAATTCATCACAGGAATATATTACATTTTAAAACATTTTCATATAGAAACCAGGTGTTAACATTCATCTCTGGTAATCCAATCAGAAGTAGACAGTGCTATACACAATCCAAAGTGCCTCGTGATCTAGTCCAACCAGTTTTGGAAAATTCCTGATGCGTCCAAGATAGCTAAAAAACCATCAACCTAACACACTATCTGTGCCAAAACTAGACTATCCAAATCAAAAAACTGGACAGTTCTCAATATATCTGACTCTGAGTTTCTCAGCCAGCGTTTAAGCTGTTATACCTCAATGGTTTGGAGCCCATAGAAACAAAACAATTATTATTAAAAGCAAAGACTTCTTTCAACTTCAGTGCACAGAACTCAAATATGTTTCAGGGTCAGAGTGACTCAAAATGTTGGCGCAGGTCATATTTAAATGCACATTTTCACAATGCTTGACATAATGAGGTATCAACTGATTTATCATGAAATCAGAAATGTAATCCAATCACAAATGGACACTAGAGATGTGTGTTAATACCAGGCGTAAACAGCAATTTGTTTTGGTTGACCAATCATGATCGAATCACCTGAGACTGGTGCTAAAACTGGTGTAAACAAGGCTAGAGTCAATGTGGTTCACATTGTATTCAATGCGTTTTTCTGTATTCAACAGACACTTTTCTAGTCATATATTTTACCAGTATAAATGTATACATAACCTTCGTATTGCTAGTATCATGCTCCACCAGCTGAACTACAGGAGCTCTTTAGCATTTAAGCAGAATAAGCAATTTCCGCAATAGGGCTAACAGACCCAAACAAACACGACAAGCAATTAGCTATTGCCAATCTGCTGTTTCTGAAGGTCCATCTGATTTTTCCATGTAATCTGTCTGAATCATCATCAGGACAAGACAGGAATGATTAAAAGGAAGGCTTTGTACCGGTTAGGCTCCCAAAAACCCAGTTTCCTAAAGCCACACAGCTGCAGTCTGTTCCTTTTGGCTCGGATTCCCCTGCCTTGTCAAGACACAGTTTAGAAGCAAAGCGAGATGTCAATACGCATTTCGGGAGAGTAGGGAAGCAGGCAGGAGTCACCTGGCTCACAGCATGACAGATGCCCCACTGAACCGTCAGGAGAAAAAGTGCCACTGATAAACTCACGGCTGTCACGCACATGCAAAGATGTCAACCCCTGGGGTTACTAGTTTGAGGTATATTATGAATATAAAGGGGTTATGCAAAATTCAGATTTGACGAGTTGGCTGAAGTTAAGCTTATGAATGTGAAGTGAATTGGCCATACCCTAAAGGAAGTCCAACTGGAATTTGATTTGGAATGGCAGGAAGAGGAATTTACTGAAATGCAATTAGAAAGGAAATCAACACATGCAATGCATTCTGGGAAATTAAGTTTTCCAATCTGATTCACAAAAAGTAATTTAAAAAATATCTATCCATCCATCCACCCACCCATCCATTCATCAATCACCTATCTGTCTGTCCGTCCTTCCGTTCAGTCCATCCATCCATCTGCTTATCTATCTGTCCGTCCGTCTGTCTTTTCAGTATCTGACCGTTCGTCAGTCCGTCTATCCATTCGTCCATCACCTCTATCTATCTATCTATCAACTATCTATCTGTCCGTCCATCCATCCGCCTATCTATCTGTCCGTCTGTCCATCCGTCCGTCCGTGTCTATTCAGTATCTGACCGTTCGTCGGTCCATCTATCCATCCGTCTATCATCTAATAATCATCTATTTAACCGTCTGTCCATCCGTGCATCCATCTGCCTGTCTATCTATCCATCCATCTGCTTATCTATCTGTCCGTCCATCCGTGTCTATTCAGTATCGACCGTTCGTCAGTCCGTCTATCCATCATCTAATAATCATCTATTTAACCGTCTATCCATCCGTATGTCTATTACCTTTTTCCTAATTTTTCCAAAACTTTCGAACAAGGCTTGTTCAAGGCAATACTCTTAATTTTTTATAGTTAAAAATATATGACGGCATATGAATTATTTATTTATTTATTAGAATTTTCATTCATTTATTATTAATTCCAGTTGTAATTCTGCACCTTGAAACCAAAGAGAAAATTAAATTCAATTCTGAATAGCACACAACCTTGGAATACGAGTCCTTTACACTGTTGGTTTGCCAAACTATTTTTTGTTCTTCTGACCAAGCAATTTGGTATGCATCTGCAGCACACGTGGCCATCTGCAAACCTGTATATATGTGTGTGCTGAGTGACCAAGTCCCAGGGTCTGATGGGGTTTCAGGCAGCAGCACAGGCTGCAGGAAAGATAAGATTCCTGGGTGGGTTGGCTGCAGGCAGGGGCCTCTGCGCCCTCCTCCACAGGCCTGCGGCGAGGAGAGGAGGGGAGCGTTATCAGGCCAGCACAAGGCAGGCTGGGTATACACTCCCCTCCTCCCCTGCTTTTTTTACTTTCCCACTCTGTTTTACTTTCTCTCGCCTGGCAGAACTGTGCGAGCACACCCCTGCTGTGCCTTCCTGCCCACGGGAGAGATCTCCCAGTATGCCACGCTAAACATCTGCATGTATGTGTTTGAGCGAGAGTGTTTTCAGAGGAGTGGAATCGCAGGTGGAAAACAATTGTCTCTCTCCGGAGCTAAATATCAGGGCTGGGAGAGTTGGGGAAAGAGGAAGCTTGTTTGAGTAAGAGTATATTTTGGGTGTACAGCAGCAGTGGTCCATATCAACTGAGCCCAGTGGTGCTACTGGTAACAAAAGCAGATGAACAGGGTGTGGGTGGGGGTGGGGGGGATTGAACAATGCATACCAACTGACAGAAAGAAATCCAAGCAATCACTCCCCCATCGCAATTTCCTATTGATGAAAATGAACGCAAGTTCTCCAACAGCCTGCTAATAACAAATTAGCCTGTTTGTTAGGGAAAAATGTAATCAGCATGAAGAGGTGAGGAGATACTTGAAGGTTAATTGGAAGCAGCCCTTCTGTAAATGTCAACGGAAATTTAGGGTCTGCTCTCTGCGGTTGACTCTACATTCAGACACCCTTACTTGGGATAAGCTTCCTCAGACCGTGACGTAGCCGGATTTAAAAGCCCTCTTCTCTGGCTTCCTCTCAGAACAAAGAGCAGGGTGAATGGAAAAATGGAGAACAAAAACTGATATACTCTCTCTGTTTGGAAGAGGCTCTGTTCCAAAACCTACTCTAGTGAACTGCCTATCTAGACAGAAATTTGTTCCAGAAGGAACTACTTGTGCATGTATATATACACAGTCTAGGGTCAGCAAGATTTTTTTTTTTTAAAGAAATAGATTTTTTTAATCAGCAAGGATGCATTAAATTGATCAAAAGCGACAGTAAAGACATTTATAATGCTACAAAAGTTTCAAATAAATGCTGTTCTTTTCAACGTTCTATTTGACTTCCAAAGAATCCTGAAAAACAATGCATCATGATTTCCATGGTTTTCATAATGGATAAATTGCTACATGATTGCCTAATCCTAAACCCGAACCCTAACCCTACTAATACTAGGGGTGTAGTAATCTGGCGTGGGTCAGATTTCGGCTCAACACCGGGAAGTGAAACATATGGAGCTGTAATCATGACTGTGTACGAAAATGATTACAAGTGCTCGCTGTTTTACCCCCTCTAGTGTTCATTTCTGTTGGAAACTGTGGGAACCATCAGGAAAAAAAGTGCCACTGATAAACTCATGTCTGGCACGCACATGCAAAGATGTCAACCCCTAGGGTTACTAGTTTGTGGTATATTATGAATATTTTATATTCATAATATACCGCAAACTAGCAATTCAAGGCAAATTCAAATTTGACGACGAGTTTATGAATCAGTTTATAAATTTAAAGAGAATTGGCCACACCCTACAGGAAGTTCAACTGGAATTTGAATTGGAATGACACGAAGAGGGATTTGCTGAAATGCAATAAAAAAAAGGAAATCAACACATGCACTGCATTTTGGGAAATGAAGTCCTCCAACCTAACCTTAACCCTAACCCTACCAATACTAAAGGTGTAGTAATCTAGCAGGGGTCAGAATTCGGCACAACGCCGGGAAGCGAAACATACGAAGCTGTAATCATAACTGCATACGAAAACGATTACAAGTGCTTGCTGTTTTACCCCCCTCTAGTGTTCATTTCAGTTGGTAACTGCAGTGATATGTACTTACTAGTACATATTTTGCATTTTGTGAAAAAGTTACATTTACCCAAAGGTAGGTTTCTGTCATGAGATCAGGTAGGATAATTCAATTAAATTTAAGATAAATAATAAGAAATGTTTCTCAGCACATTAAAATTATTTCTGAAGGATCATTTGACACTAAAGACTGGAATAAAGGCCACTGAAAATTCAGCTCAAAATTTGAAGGAATATTAGCTGTAGGTATACCACTTATGCTGAAGAAGTTTCTGATAAACATTTGCATTCATCTGCCATGTATCTGTATAAAAGGCCCATCTCCTGCTGCAGAAAACATCCCTCAAACTATGCCTTTCTCCATCTTTCACTGACATCTTTACACATTTATACTTCAGTCTTTCTTCAGTTTGAGGCTAAACAAAATGTTTTAAATCAGACCCAAATAAATTAAACATGCTCTCATCACTAAAGTAAACTTTGGACCAGTTCTCTTCTTTCCACACAACATGCTCCTCAACAAAAGTGAGCTTAGCCTTTTGATTCGTTCTGCTAATGAGAGGCTTGGTCACTGCAGAGTGCGCTTTCAGTCAGACTTCTCTTAAACATACCAAGACAGATCCCTACACTGTTCAGCACTGAACCAGCAAGCAATTCCAGCTGCAGTGCTGAACCCATTCCCCTTTGAGAGTCTCTGCGTTATACTGTCTTCTCGTGCATTTGTCTTATGTGGATGAACAGCCTTTTTGGGGGGCTTGAATGAATTAGTGTCATTGTAAACCTGCAATATTCAAGAAATCACAGATTTAGAATGACAAACTTCTCGTGCAGAGGCTAAAAGGGTCTTGTTGCAGGGTTTCGGTTACCTTAGAGCGCCCTGCCATATTGCAATCTCAGTGAAAACTGGACAAATGCTGCCAGTTAAATAGGGTCTGTCATAAGGAAATTAGCATCAGGTGCCAGATTAACACCAATAACTTGGAAGCATTGGAGTTCTTTTTGCTTAATATTTTTAAATACTGTCTAATATTGTGATGTTTCAAAAATGCTGTTCCCCCTCTGTTCTGATACACAATGTCCTCTCTGATTGAAAAGGAGAAGAAAAAAGACCAGCATTTCAGCTCAAACATTCACTGCTGGCCAAAACAGAGAGCCATGCTTGTTAAGAAGTAATTCATATGGAGCAATACTTATTCCTTGGAAAAAGATGGAGAACAAAGGAACTGAATGTTCAGACCTATCTAAACTTGGAGCATAAGTAATCCAGACCCTGATGTGCAAGATTTACTGTGAAATCAAAGCCTAAATCTACCACAGGGAACAAACAGACAAAAGAGATACACTAGGCCAGTTAAAACATGAAACGCTGGGAGATATTCTGAGATGAAAAAGGCCATTTAAATCTAATAGCGAGCGCTGGCACAAATATTGGCAAAGCGAGTGTCTGCGCTGCCATCGAAATGACCTGGCCAGAATGCTGTTGGTTTTAAGATGATGCGGAAAGACACACAACCAATCGAAGCCAGGCCATCAGCCTCATGTGCCAGAGCTCTGCACATCACTAAAGCTGCCCGAGTGACAGCGGCTGTCAATATATCGATGGGATGTCAGGAAGTCTGTTAGGCTTCTGCCGCATGCAGACGATGAACTGCCAGCCCCGCGACTATCTGCCCCCTCCTTTTGCGTTTCCGTTCCTCCAACCGCCCGAAACTCAGACACAGGCCGTGATGAAACGGAAAACACCTGTCCTGTTCGATCTGCCGTATCAGCTGCATGCACGAAGCCGAGTCGCACGGCCAGATGAACATGTAATGAAGAGAGAGGAAGTGGGGGATGGAGGTGATGGAGTGAGAGCAAGAAGAGGTTAACAAGGTAGAAAGAGAGCAACTCCAGCTGCGCTAATGTCGCCATCTAATACTTCTCATTAATTAAGCCCACAAACAATAGCGTTTCCCAGGCAACTAGTTACCTTAGATTGACCTGATACATGCAGTCTCAAAACATGCCAGTCACCTGGAAATCCGTAAGACGCACTGCAGCACCTCTACAACACAGTGAACAGGAAACATTACAAATGAGAAATTTATTTGAATTAAACTGTGATAAAGATGTGGGGAAATCAGTTTTTGGCTTTAATGATTTTTGGCTTCTAAAAATAATATCATACCTGCATGCTGCATCTGTATTAAGTGGGAAAGGACAGCTGGATCTGAAATTCAGGAGATTTAATTGCTCCTAAATTGGCTGGGCATCAAGCATAGTCCACTGAAACAAACATTTGATGCTTTTCAAGAAGTCAAAACATGCTTCAGGTCTTTAGAAAACTGCAGTTTTGCAGATAAGGAAAGAAAAACACATACAAAGGAAGTCCACAAGCCACTTTTGGAGAACCCCCCCCACCCCATGTCACAAAAAGGCCAATAAAAGAAGGTGTGTAACAAATAAAAAACATATTTTATATTTACATGCATGCACAAATACATCTAATACATAATAATAAAAACAACTATATATTTGTTACTTTATTGCAAACGTTCATATCGTTTATATATTAAAAAATGCATGCAAAACACGCAAACACAAAAGAAAAGTTCTCTCTTTAAAGCTCATACTTATTTTTTGTTTGTCCGTTTGTGCTCGTACTGAAATTCAGTGTTTTTCCTGCGTAATTGATTTAGAACTTTGTACCTCCGAAATCCGAGCAAGTTCAAAAACAAGCATCTCTTGATCATCGCAAAGGTTTCTAGACACAAATCGAAAACACATATTTTCATTTGGCTTCTTTGTGATGTTGTGCAAGTGGGCTGTGATCCGTGTACGTGCCAGCAACATCTCAGAGCCTCTGCCAGGTAGATTAGCTCAGAGAAGCGAAGCAGAACCGCGCCTCTGATGCGCCGTGGACGTATGCAAATGCACGGGAAACGCACAAACAATTCAATCACTTGCCTTCCTTTCTGGGACGCATGCACAGACATGATATCTGAAGTTTCAACAAGCTTACCGAAGCTAAGACCCACAGAAACTTCTCCTGTAAGTTGTGTTTACAAAGTGCTCCCGTAACACGCTCTCGAGAGCGGGAACAGATACAAAAATTGCTGCTCAGTCTAACAACTAAGTAGGTTTACATCAAATATTAGTCTTTTCATTCATATCACCATAATGTGGTGGTGTATTAATCCTTGGGAGATCTTTTCAAATGAAATGCTCATTATTTTGGAGGCTTTTACACAACACTGTTTTCAACTAAAAATGACATCATGACATCAGTGTTTTTTGGGGGCCTGAAAATGCAAAATTTAAAAAATGGGTTAAAAATGGGTCTCTGTGTAAAGTACAAAACCATGTCAGTGACAATAGCATCGTGGGAGTGTGCCAACATATAGCGACGTTGCGCTACAGGCGTCCCAAGTTTGAATCCCGGCTTGTAGACCTTTTCCGATCGCGCCCCCGTGCCTCTCTCTCCCACTTTGCTTCCTGTCAATACCTACTGCCCTATCAAAATAAAGACAAAAGGTGAATAATAATAAAAAACCTTCAAAAATGTTTGTTTTTTTTGTAAATTTGTGAAAATGGTGACGTCATGTGAGAGCACTTAACAAGCATTACAAAAAAATGTTTTTGGCCATTTTCGTGGATCCGTGTGAACAGTAGGGAAGTCCATTTCCACTATTGAATTAAAAAAAAAAAAAAAAAAAATTAATTTCAACTTTTTATCTTACAATTGCGAGTTTACATCTTGCAATTAAAATTTTTTTGTAAGATATAAACTCGCAATTGCAAGTTACGAAGTCAGAACTGCAAGATATAAACTCACAATTCTGACACTTTTTCTCAGAATTGCATGATCTAAACTCGCAATTGCGAGTTACACAGTCAGAAGTGTGATATAAAAAAAATTGAGTTGCTTTATCTCGCAATTCTGACTTTTTTTTCCTCACAACTCCAAGTTTCTAAGTTTGTATCTCACAATTTTTCTCGCAATTTCAACTGCGGGATACAAACTCGCAATTGCAAGAACTCAAGTCAGAATTGCTTTTTTCTCGCAAATGCAAGTTTGTATCTCGCAATTCTTACTCTTTTCTCACAAATGCGAGTTTGTATCTCGCAATTCTAACTTTTTTCTCACAATTGCGAGTTTTTGTGCATTTTTCTTTCTAGAATTATGAGTTATAAAGTCCAGTTCTAAGGGGAAAAACGGATGATATCTCAGAATTGCAACTTATCTTGCTATTCTTATTTTGTAACACGCAATTGCAAGTTATTAAGACAGAATTGTGAGATAAACACACAATTTTGAGTTATAAAGTCAGAATTGCGGGATATAAACTCGCAATTGCAAGAAATCAAGTCAGAATTGCTTTTTTTCTCACAAATGCAAGTTTTTATCTCGCAATTCTGACTATTTTTCTCGCGATTGCAAGTTTATTTCTTGCAATTCTGACTTTTTTGCTCGCAATTGCAAGTTTATATATCGCAATTAAGACTTTTTTTCTCGCAATTGCAAGTTCTTGAAATTTTAAGAAAAACGTCAGAACTGCAAGATACAAACTCAGATTTCTGACTTTTTCCCTCACAATTCTGCATTCACAGTTCAGACTTATTTTCAAAATTCTTAGGTACATCTTGCAATTGAGTTTTTTTTTTTTTTTTTGCTGTCACCATGGAATTAAAATATTTAAAATATTAAAATATTATTCTTGCAATTGTGAGTTTATATCTCACAATTTAGATTTTTTTTTCTCAGAATTGTGAGATATAAACTCACAAATTATGAGACAGTAAGTTGCAACTACCTTTTTATTTTTATCCCTTGGCAGAAAAATGCTTCCATAAAGATCCCAACAGCTGACAAACTGTCAGCCAATTAAGGCACCAGCAACACTCCAAACAAACTATATAGCACCACCTTTGTCGGCTCATCTGTGTTTGTTAAGAGTAAGCTGATCTGTTTTGAGCTAATATGCGATTAACGACGTGTCTTGCGAGCGTGCCGCCCGCATAATTGTGCCACTCTGATACAAGCTAATGATTTGATGAACAAATTATTGATCTAATGGTCTAGGCCGACGCACCACAGGTAGGCCGATAAATAAATAAGAACGCTCCAGTTCTCCCGGATGGTGGACTCGTCAATCTTGGGAATTGCCTCTGGAGTGCTTCAGTCAGTTAACATTTTAGAAAACCGTCACCCCATTAATAATAAAGCCATATTAACATAAGTGAATTCCTCCACCGTGTAGGATTCACTGAGGCAGTTATTAAAGTCCAATTTGGCCCCATTAATAATGCATACACCTTTGACTCTCCAGTATCAAGATTATGTGGAATTACTGAGGGCATACATTATTTATCAGCGACATTCAATTGGGGACCTTGATGAGCCTTAATTGGTGGTTGGGGGTGTCATTAGGCTGTCTCTGATGAGACCTGTCAATCAACCCTCTTGTTCCTCTGATGCACGCACTCGTGCACATACCTGCCCGCATCCTCCATGCCACCTGTGCCACCTGTGCCATGGTGGATGACAGCGGCGCTACCCCGCCGTTGCTAGGTTGCACCCTGCCCTCTCGCTCTTGTCCGTCAGCCCCGTTTGAAGGGGTTTTGGGAGGGATTGTTATGCCACAGTGCGCGGTATGGACACTGGCCCCTGTGTCTGTCTGACCCTTCTCTTTCCATCCCTCTCTCTCAGCCTACCTGCTTAAAAAGTTAATGACTCCCAGCTCTTCCCGGGCCGTGCCAGAAGGTTGTGGGGTGGTTAGACACACAATGCATCATTCTCCACGCGTCTGTCCTATCAGTCAGTCAGTCGCACGTGTCAGGATGAGGACTCGGGGCTGTTCGAGGCACCTGCAGCGCGTGGGTCACACGGCGAGAACTGCTGACGGAAAATCAAAAATGAACACATATTCAAGTAGTATGTAGAAGAAATGCTAAAGCTTGATTCAAAGTTTTGATTGTACATTTTTAACAAATGTCTTTGGTCTTATTTGGCAGAGACTTTTATTTAAAACAGCTTACTCAGTGGATTCAAGATAAATGTTTTTTCAGTATGTGAGTGGCATGGGAATTGAACCAACCTTGGCCTACAAAAAACGCTCTATAAAAATGTTTTTTTTTTTTCTTTTACTAATTCAGATAAAATTACTTGATTTTAGCAATCAGAATTTGTACAAAAAAAAGAAAAAGAAAAAAAAAGTTGGTTCAATACCCAAGCCACAGAATTGCGGGATATAAACTCGCAACTTTTTTCTCGCAATTGCGAGGTTATGTCCCACAATTCTGTGGCATGGGAACTGAACCAACAATTTTGGTCTACAAAAAATGCTCTATAAAATTGTTTTTTGGCAATTCAGATAAAATAACTTGATTTTATCAATCAGAATTTGAACAAAAAAGAAAAAAAAAAAAAAACATTTCTGGAGCATTTTTTGTAGACCTAAGATGTTGGTTTAATTCCCATGCCACAGAATTGCGGGATATAAACTCGCAATTGCAAAAAAATAAAGTCAGAATTGCTTTTTTTTACTCGCAAATGCGAGTATATATCTTACAATTCTGACTTTTTTCTCGCAATTGTGAGTTTATATCCCGCAATTCTGTGGCATGGCAATTGAACCAATAACCTTGGTCTACAAAAAACGCTCTATAAAAATGTTTTTTTTTTTTTTTCTTTTACTAATTCAGATAAAATTACTTGATTTTAGCAATCAGAATTTGTACAATTATGAGATGTGATCTCATAATTGTGAGTTATGAAGTCCAATCTGGGGGGAGAAAGACTGATATCTCGGAATTGTGACTTTTTATCTAACAATTCTGACTTAATTACTCACAGTTGCATGTTTTAAAGTCAGAATTGCGTCAGAATTCTGAAAAAAAATCACAATTGCGAGACATAAACTTGCAATTCTGAAAAAAAAGGTCTGAATTCTGAGTTTATATCTTGCAATTCTGACTTTATTTCTCATAATTATGACTTTATTTTTTGCAATTGCAAAATTTGTATCTCACAATTCTGAGAAAATAAATGTCTTCACTGTCAATTTTTAAATTATTTAAATTATTTAAATTATTTAAATTATTTAAATTATTTAAAATGAGGTTGAAATATGACCTAAACCATGTTTTTTTTTTTTCTTTGACCATATAATTGTAGGATTTTACAAGAATCTCACACATGACGACATAACAGTCTAAATTAAAGTGAAATTACTGGCAGAAATGGATGTCACAGGGCTGATTTCTATGTTCAGACAGGATGTACCTGACATAAATCAGCCGTGCAGGTAACCATACTCACTCTGAGAAAATGAACAGTGAGAGTGAGAAGGGGTAAAAAGCGAGGAATGGCGAAAAAATGGAACATGTGAAAAAGTATCTTGCCATTTGAAGACGTACTTAAATAAGTTGGAATGGAACATGGCTGATCCCGCTTATTAGCTGAGCTTCATTCACACAGCTGCACCCTGGGTGAACAGAGGTGGGAGGATTAGTCTCTCTCTCAGCTTCTGCACTTCCACTCTCTCTTATTAAAAAAATAAAAATAAATCACTGATGAAACTGATGTGCAGAAACATTGTAATATAAATTTAGTTCATTGGATAAGCACACACTCATTAGTTCTAAATAGCACGGCAGAGTTAATAGTTAGAGTCTTCAGTGAAAAAAACATTTTAAATACACTAAAAAAGTGGCCTTGCAACAACTAAGATGTCAAATCCCCCCGCAAAAAGACAACAACTACCATCTGAGAATACTTGTAAGTTATAAAGAGCATGCTAGAGCTTATAGCTGCACTGCCTGGTGAATAACACACACAAATTGCGCTACAAAGATGTCAAAACAAGGCAAACAACTGCCATTTGAGAATGGTGATTTCTCAAAGAAGAAAAACAAAGGTTCTGATCTACACCATCTTGCAAAACATCTTGAAGCCACAACAGGGAGTGCCAGATTTCGACTTACAGTTAAAAATAAAAATTGGAGCTTAAAAATCGATTTACCTCTGACAGCAACCATATGATTCAATGACTATCTGTTGTTTGTTCACAGTTTTTTACATTCCCAGCTTAGCTCGCTCACCAGACTCACAATGCGAGGAAATTTTAGCCGTTTCTGAATAAAAAAGGCATCCACTAAATATCCTCCCTGTCTCTATCCATCACTTTAAATGTTACCTACTCTCCAATGGGATGCCATCGGATATAATTGGCAATTCATTTTAGGTCCTGACAATATAGTGGAGTCATTTTGCCCACATTCAAACAATACCAGAGCGGGATAAAGCCCATGTGTCAACCGTCCTCTCCATTACAGCGTGCGCCGATTGCCTCATCTCCGTGGCCACCTCGTGCACATAATTGTTTTCTGCCGCTCTTCCTGCAGCCAAATTACACACACTCCCTCCTCCCTTTGGCAGCGTGTGAGGAAGAGCAGCGGCGACCGCAAACAAACACATACACACGTATATACATACACAAAAAACCTCACACACACTCACAACTTTTCACTTACAATCACTGTCTATGGCTTAACGAAATACGGCGGCCGGAATATATCAGTCTCATTTTTCAGGCTTGAGCGCACACTCATGTGATGCAACATGGGCGCACGTGGACTGACAAATTCTGGACGGCGTTTTTCAAGATGTCAAATAGACAGAGACGTCGAGGCGGACATTATGAGAGAAAACCATCAAACAGTGAATGGGGAGAAAATATAATGTGTTTTTAAAAGGTGGTTCCTAATTCACCTGTCACTTGTAATCAAATATTTTGACAAGTGCTTTTTTTGGTCTTTATACACATGTAGGAATACTGTAATGCAAACGTGTTTTCTTTTTAAATCACACATGCCAACAAAACCATTCTAGCACATTTCTTAAATTAACTTCACATTTGCTCATAATCTGGTATCTGTCAAATTACCATATATCATATTCAAGGTAATGGGTAATGTGCTATACCATGTGAGACCAAACACAATTCAAAGCCTTTGTAATGTGGGATGGTGAATTGATGCAACACTAAAACAGCTGATGAATTTCTGAATTATGAAACTGCATGAGAGACTGCGGTGGTCCCTGTGCAGTATGATCATTTCTAATCCATTTTCTAACCTACTCTGGATCAGTTTTTTGTTGTAGTTTTTAATGACATATTATGTTTTGTATATACAGTGGCTCTGAAAAGTGGAACCCATAAGGAGAAACTGCAGAATGTACTGGCAAAATACTAACACGCTGTAAAAACAGTATAAAAATATTTACAAATGCAGTTTTAAAAAAAGTAAAATCACTACTTGAATGCTAAATAAGTAGCTAAGTAAAGTTAGCCATCACATAATAATTAGGTTTAAAAAAAAAAGTGGGATTAAAAGCGATACAGAAAACGAGAACTTAAATATAAATATAAAAAAATTGTCTGAATAATTTTGTCCTATATATATATATATATATATATATATATATATATATATATATATATACACACATAATATAATATACATATATAATTTGACTGTCAACTGTTATTGTGCCGAAATATTGTGCTTTCCTAATAGATGCATGTGTGTGCGATATGGACAGACAGACAGATGATATAACGGCAGACAGAACGATATAATGACAGATAGAACAGAAAGAGCAACAGAATGATAGATAGAATGACAGGTAGACGGACAGAACAACAGATAGATGAACACAGCAAACAAACAAATGAACAAACAATAAATATACAGACAGACAGAAACAGACAGACAGAGTGATAGAATGACAGAAGGATAGAGCGATGAAACGATAAAACGACAGAAAGACAGATACATAGAATGAACGAATGAACAAACGAGAGACGGACAGACAGATGGATGGACAGACGGACAGACAGATAGATAGATAGATAGATAGATAGATAGATAGATAGATAGATAGATAGATAGATAGATAAATAGATAGATAGATAGATAGATAGATAGATAGATAGATAGATAGAATGAACAAAAGAATGAACAATAGATAGAATGACAATGACAGAATGATGAAAAAGAAAGAAAGAAAGAAAGAAAGAAAAAGAAAAAGAAAGAAAGAAAGAAAGAACAAATGAACCATTGATAGAATGATAGATAGATAGAATGATTAAAGATATAACATGGATAGATTGACAGATAGACAGATAGATAGATGATAGATATAAAGAATGAACAAAACAACATATGATAGATAGAAATATAGAACGATAGATAGAAAAAAGAAAGCAAGAAAGAAAAAGAAAGAGAACAATGGATAGAACAATAGAAAGATAAATAAAATGATAAAACGATATAACGAATGAACAAACAATAGATAGAACGATAGCAAGATAGATAGAATGATAGAACAATAGATAGATATATATATAGATAGATAGATAGATAGATGGATAGTTAGATAGATAGATAGAATGAATAAAAGAACGAACAACAGAATGACAGAATGATAAAAAATAGAAGAATGAACAATGAATAGAACGATAGCAAGATAGAAAGATAAAATGATAGAACAAAAGAATGAACGAACGAACAAACGATAGATAGAACGACAGAACGATAGAACAATAAAAGTAGAAAGAAAGAAAGAAAGGACAAATGAACAATGGATAGAATGATAGATAGAATGATAAAAGGATAGAATGAATGAACAAATGACAGAGTGAAAGATAGAACGATAGAACAATAGAAAGAATGATAGAACGATAGATAGAACGGTAGATAGATCGATCGATAGATAGACAGATAGATATAGACACACACACACACTATTCAGATAAACTTACAGATATGCAGAGGTTTGATCCCTGATTTATGATCTGCACACACACAGAAACTCCCACACAGAATGATAGCAAGATAGATAGAATGATAGAACAATAGATAGATAGATAGACAGATAGAATGAACAAAAGAACGAACAACAGAATGACAGAACGATAAAAAAAGTAGAAGAATGAACAATGAATAGAACGATAGAAAGATGGAATGATAAAATGATAGAACAAAAGAATGAACGAACGCAAACGATAGATAGATAGATAGATAGATAGACAGATAGAGCGATAGATGGAATGATGGAATGATAGAACAATAGATAGATAGAATGAACAAACGATAGATAGAACGACAGAACGTTAGAACGATAAAAGTAGAAAGAAAGAAAGAAAGAAAGAACAAATGAACGATGGATAGAACGATAGAATGATAAAAGGATAGAATGAATGAACAAATGACAGAGTGAAAGAAAGAATGATAGAACAATAGAAAGAATGATAAAACGATAGATAGAACGGTAGATAGATCGATCGATAGATAGAAAGATAGATAGAGACAAACACACTCTATTCAGATAAACTTACAGATATGCAGAGATTTGATCCCTGATTTATGATCTGCACACACACAGAAACTCCCACACAACCAAAGTTCATTCAACGTTCAGCACGATCTTAACCTTTCAGGTCAAAGTTGTTCAGTAAGTGATCTGCTCAGTATCTGCATGCAAATCCAGACTCACAGTGTGCTGTTGTTATGCAATTTACAGTTTCATCACAATAATGATATGCACTACAAAACAGCATCTGTTAAGTATTTCAAAGGGGGGCTGAAGGGCCGCGTAAAGTTCGGGAGGTCTTCTCATGGAATTCTACGGCCTGCAATAGTCCTCAGCCATTTCAGTTCAGCTGCTGAACAGAACTAAAGAGTTCTACCCTGTCATCGCTGTCATTTGTGCAATGCATAATTCATGTGTATGCATACACAACATGGAACGAGGGTGGTTTTCACCATCCGAGCTTCCAACAGGGGATTTCGACTTCCTCTCCTCTACATTAAAGCTGCCTGGTTTATATTCCACATTCCGAGTGTTGCACAAGATTACAGTATTACTGACCTTGGCTGACTGCATTCATTTCACAGAAGAGTCTCGAAGACGAGGAGGAATGAATCGCTGTGGTACTGTAGAGTGGAAATACTCTGGTGTGATGCTCTGTGCTGTTTCTCAGGGCACCTCACCCGCCCAATGAGAGGTGAGTCATTTTGTGGCCTTGTTAGAGGAGACTGAGGAGAAAGAGAGAGAGAGTGAGAGAATTTGACAGGGCTATGCTGTTAATTGCTTCTTTGCAGGAGGCTTCGTCTTCACAAGGTCCCTCTCCCCCCTCCTCGCTTTCTCATTGTACAAAGACGTACAGGTGGAGAAAGCATAGCGAAAGGATTCGAGCCCGCCGTGCACCTGCCCCCCGAAGCCAGCCAAACGCAGACAGACACTTCAGTCCTTCTCAACGGGAGTCTTGCTCTGTGCCCACAAAATCTCTGAGATCCGTTTCTCTCATCTTTGCTATCGAATCTTGTTGTCTTTTGCTGTGCTATCAAACTTCCTATCATTTCCCAGAGGAAAAGGTTATTGCTCTTTCACAGCTCAGGAGGCCGAAGAGAATTCTCATGACTTTCTGGAACTCTGCTTAGATGTTTCTCCTAAAAAATCCTCAAGGGAAATAAAAAGACACAAATGAGACAATTACTGATATACAGTATGTGTGCTTAGTATATATGGATGGAATTCATGCGGAGAACCAAATCTGAGCACAGTTTGAAACATTATTGATATTGGTGGAGATGTTCTCTCAGGAGAAACATAAAACATCTTAAAGAGATAAAATGCTAATTCTGTCATTAATTATTCATCCTCATGTTGTTCCAAACCTGTAAGACCTTTGTTCATTTTTAGAACACAAATTAAGTTATTTTTGATGAAATCCAAGAGCTTTTTGACAAAGACAACAATGGTACTATCACGTTCAAGGCCCAGAAAGGTAGTAATGACATTGTTAAAATAGTCCATGTGACATCAGTGGTTTAACCATAATTTTCTAAAGCTATGAGAATTATTTTTCTGCACAAAGAAAACAACAATTTCTTCTCTTCCATGTCAGTCTTTGACATGCGTTCACAGGACCACAAGTTGACACATACGGTGAGTAATTAATAACAAAAATTTTCATGGGTGAACTATCCTTTTAATTCAGTCACATTGCTGTCTAAGAGAAACATATATTAATGATACAACCATAATAATAATAGAAAAATAAAAAATGAATAAAAAACAAATGTTTCAATGTTTTTGAAAAAGACCTCTTATATTCACCAAGGCTGCATCAAAAATACAGCAAAAGGAGATATATTGCAAAAAAATATTAAAATTTTAAATTATTAGCTGGCATTACACCACTTTCAGCAAATCAACATATTAGAATGATTTCTGAACAATCATGTGACACTGAAGACTAAAGTAAAGATTCAAATTTAAATTTGATCACAGGAATAAATTAAATCTTGCTAAATTTTAAAACATATTAAAAAAAAAAAGCAGCAGTTATTCTAAATAGTAAAAATATTTCAAAATTTTACTGTTTTTTTTCTGCATTTTAGATCAAAGAAATGCCGGCTCGGTGAGCAGAAGAGACTTCTTCTTCTTCCAAAAAAAAAAAAAAAAAAACATAAAAAATCTTACTGTTCAAAAACTTTGGCAACACTTTATTTTGATAGTCCACTTTAGACATTCTACTAACAGTAAGTAACTTTGCAACTGCATGTCAACTAGTCAGATTATTAGTAGGCTTAATATCTTCTAACACTCTTCTAAACTTTGCAAGTATATGTCAACTTATTCTACTAACCCTAAATCTAACCAGCAGTCTGTTCTGAGAGTTAGTAGACATGTAGTTGCAAATTAATGTGAATTAGTTGACATGTAGTTGCAAAGTTACTTATAGTTAGTAGAATGTCTAAAGTGGACTATCAAAATAAAGTGTAACCAAAACTTTTGGTACTGTATATATAATATATTCCACATAAATAGGCATATAAAACCTAAATTATTGAAAATATTTTGTTTCCACTTTTGGACACTGGATTTAAAATTCACTGGGCTTCAATATCTAAGAAGGAACATGCTATTCAGTTTGAACCAGTGTGACACTTCTGATCTGGATGTTCTCTACTAATATAAAAATAATCTGAAACAACCTCCAAACACGTCAAATAAATTAATCGCTGGACCCTGGTAAGCTCTCTTAAATTCCTCAAAGAAAGCAACAAAACTAAACAAGAAGCCTGGGTTCAAGGTAAGAATGCGGCACCTGTAAAGAATGCAAATCAATGCGACTCAACAACAGCGAAATAAATCAGCGTATCTAAAATAAATATTCCAGGTCAAGAGCTCACAGCTCAACATGTGCTGTGGGCCAAACCTACTAATGCTGCTTTTAAAATCTGGATCCTTTTCTGCTGCCATAAACACCTCTCAGAGCCCGTGCTGCATCATGCCACGTGAAGCCCACTCAAACCAATAATAACCTGTAACCTTGGAAACGAGGCTCAGGCGCCAATAATTCTCGGCACACACTTTCAACACGTGTGCGGCTGGTGCGACATGCTCCCCGAGTGTGAAATACAACAGGGACTCCGGCATTTTGAGGACAATTTCTTTTTAAGAGCCCTCCATTTGTATTTAAATAGAGATGGGAGCTGAGGGATAGAGAGGGAAGGAGCGTGAGGGGAAAAAAAGAAAGAAAGAGGATCCATCCGAGCGAGCCGTAGTTAAAGCAGCGGTATAAAAAACACTCAGTGTACTGTCAGGAATAAAAATAGGCTAGATCTGCAGACACATACGAGCAGACAGATCAAATACTGTATTGCTTCTTTATGGTCACTTACCGTAAACTGACCCCGTCTCGTGGCGGTGTTTCCTAAAGGCCTCATTCCAGCTGTCCACCATATGCTGACATTCAAAACATGTCCCAAGGACCCCAAGGAGGTCACTCTGAAACTACATAAGGTTACACTGGAAAAAGGAGGAAATGATGTATATATGTTTGTGAATGTGCACTGCTTGTGCAGGGCAGCCTTAATCCTACATTTTACTTTTATAACCCCTGTAAAGGAGATTTATTTGCCTCTCATCCCCTTAAAAGTGAGTCTTTTATGAGTGGGGCACCGCAGTGGGCTTGGGTAAGTGATGCGCTATGGCTGCTCGGAGGCAGAGGGATGTCCGCAGGGAGCACGAGCCCTCTGAACTTGCGTCACATCTGCATTCAGCCCCATGCTTCACCTGCCTGCCTCTCTCTCTCTTTCTTTTCCTCTAGGGAGATTTAAAATAAGGATCAGGATGGATATTCAGCCAGATTCTCACTGCACACCAGGCAGCACAGTGGTTCTCAGCTAGTTCGGCTTCATATTGGATATCAGTTGCCAACTCGACCAAAATAGTTTGTCATAAGAGAGTAAAAAAATATTCGTTAAAATCAAAATGATAGCCTACACTCTTAAAAATAAAGCTAGACTCTTAAAAATAAACCTTTTGTGAAAGGTTCTTCAGATGTTAAAGGTTCTTTATGGAACCATTTAGACAAAAAACGTCCTTCCAGAGATGTTCACAAGTTCGCAAGTGGGACTGGGACAAAATTTTAGGTCGGGAAATTTCACACTCATCCAGGCCATCCTATACACCCACAACAAAATTTTTAAACCACAAACAACAATATCTTTTCTATGGCCATCATCATCATCATCACATAAATAATAGATAATATTGAATATATCTTTATAGAAAAATCTTAATACTGGACATGTCCTAAGAAGGTTTTGTCCTAAGAAAAAATAACCATGGTTTTATTAGGCCTGGTAAAAGTATAGCAGCCATGGTTTTTTGGCAGATGAATTACCATTTGTATAACCAGAGTTTTACTACAAATACCATGGTAAAACTATATAGTGTAGCAAAACCGTTGTTAATTTGTGGTTTCTGGTAGTAACCATAGCTTTTATTTTTAGTAAAAACCACGGTTGCTGTCTGCCTTCTAAACCTGTTGTAAAACGATGTGAATATTTGTCTGCTAAATTCCTACTCTTTACAATAGTCATTACGTACTTTTGGTAATTTTGCAGTAATTGTCTGCTACTGCTAACGTTTAATGCTTAACTAAGTAAGCTACAACAAACTATTTACAGATGCAACTGACCTGCACTTGAAGTCCAGAACAGGACAGTTTTGCCTCTCTGCTCCACCTGGGCGCTTCCACTCCATTCTCGAGTCTTGCATCCTTTTGGTGGACGCGCGGAGCGTGCGCGAGTCGAACCGCGCTGCGTCACGACTAACCGATCCATGATTTATTAGAGTTTTATTGAATGCCGAATTCGGAAATAATCACTTTAGTACAATCGACAGGCAACAAAACAAAACAAAAACAAAAAAAAAAAAAAACACGGCAGCGGGCCAAATTGGCTGCCAGGCCACCGGGAATTCTCCCGGTGCTCGCGATGGCCAGTCCGCCCCTGACCTAGAGTCCGCAATGCAAAGTTTCACAAAAATATTAAGCAACACAATTGTTTTCAACACTAGCAATGATAAAAATGTTTCTTGAGCATCAAATCAGTATAGTAGAATGATTTCTGAAGGATCAGGTGACACAGAAGCCTGGAGCAACGGCTGCTGTAAAGTTCAGCTTTGCATCACAGGAATAAATTACATTTTACAATATATTCAAACAGAAAATAGTTCTTTTGAACAGTTATATTTTAAAGTATTTTTAATGTCATTTTGATCAAACAATCTCTTTCAAAAACCTTACTGAGCCCAAAATTGTGGTCCTTTCCCAATCCTGTTCCTCTCTCTCCTGTCACCTTAAACTCTTCTGTTAACATAGAAAGGTAAAAGCCCCAAAATATAACTCTGAAAACACGAAACATCATGTATGGTACAAATAATGCTGAAACCCATAATTTTGATGTGCAAACAGTCTTGGCATCTACCCAACCTGACTGAAAGGTATTTGTAGCTCAACTGGTGAGAGTCTGAGTTTGAGTTTAGTTTAGTCACAACTTTTTTAATCCCAATGGACCAATTACAAGTACTGTGCCGATACACAGGGAAAAAAATACAATGTTAAAAAGGTACTGGAAAAATAAAATAAAATAAAATAAAATAATAAAATAAAATATAAAAAATATAAAAAAATAAAATAAAGTTAAAAAAATAAAATAAAATAAAGGAAAAGAAAAGAAAATGCCTAATTTTGGGGCAACAACCCAGCAGCCGAAAGACTTTCCTGCCAAATGGAGGCCATTAAAACGGCAGCACTAGCTCTGAGATCATAAGCGAAGGACAATCCTGGCGTTAATGGTGAACCTGAAGGTGGGCCGGTATAGTCACAGCCCCGCATGCTGTTGTTTGTCCCCGCTGTGTTTGAGTTGGGTGATCTTTCCACTCTGCTGACTGCTGAGTGATTGATGATTAGACGCTTTCCTTCCAATGTCTAACACGATTAGAGTGAAGGTCATACTTAATTCTTCAACAACAACCACCACAACTATCATCAGCAGTGTGTGTGATGGTTTCTACAGAGCACTCTGTCAAACGCGGCACTCAGGCTGATCCGGCTATAGCACGACGGCTTTCCAAAATGGCTTTTTGCCTTTCCATCCCTCCATCCTTCTCTCATTTTTCCTTTTCCCAGGGCCTTTTCTCTTCATCTCCAGAGAATATGATTTGTCATGGTGACTGAGAGAGAGAAAGAAAGAAAAAATGTTTACTCCGGGAGGAAAAAAAAAAAAAAAAGTCTCTAACGCCCCTTAATGTATTCTTTTAAAAGAATCGACGCAGTGGCACAGAAAAAGATTAATTTATCACGCCATCAAGCACAGGAACCACTGTTGAGAGGAATGGGTGTAAATTGCAAGGCGATGACAATGCCTGCGTTACAGATGGATTTCTCTGTCTGCGTCTTCTATTGAGAAGGGGTGGAGGGTTCGGGGAGAAAGGGGGGTGAAAAGCAATTTCGTCAGCGCTCGTCAAAACTTTCAGACGGGGGTAATTTTGATCCATTAGCTCACCTCCGTTCGCCTCCACCAATTCTCTACGTTTCACTTTTCTCTGCTTAAGATCTCACGGCAACAAAGAGAGAGAGAGAGAGAGAGAGAGAGAGAGCGAAACTCCCTGTGGCCATAAATGCATCTGTTTTTCATAACAACATACAGGTCCCATATACCCAACCACCACAGATGCGTCTTCTCTCCATAAAAGCTGATTAAGTCATTGTTATATGTCTGAAATTACAAGAGACACCACACAGCATTAACCTGACAGATTTCTCACTTACACTTCCCTTGTAGTGAGGTTATTCAGCCAATCAGCGGAGGAGCCTATAAGAAAAGAGACAGAGTTATGCGCTCATGAATATTTATGTGGGGTTATCAGGGAATAGGTACAAAGGAGGTTTACTGATCACACAAATCCAAAAGCTTCTCATTAGAAGAGCGTCTCTTTAAGTGCATCCCGAATGTTAATGGCAGGTCTATGTTTGAATATTAGCCGAACTAGGATAAATCACCGGTTCATTGCGGCGAAAGCATACGCCATTAGTGTGAAAAGCACTCGGTGTTGTTCTAAATATATTATTATTTGAGATAAACAAGCCCCAAAAATGGCAGAACCCCTTTTATGTTCTGGAAATTAATTCCCATTTCTTTTTAAATCCTTCCAGACCTTTAGTTTTGGGTCGCCTGATTATCATCCCTAATAAAAATAATCTCACGAATTAGCCTGTTTTCATTTCTCGCCATAGCAACCGCTGCCTGGGATTTAAGCGAGAAATCTCCCATCGGGCCGAGCGCACACCAGGTAATGCCGCAGCAGCGGCGGATTGATAAGGACTAGAGAGAGTGCCGCCATTATCTGCGAGGAGCGGCGTGTGTGAAGGATTAGCACGGATCAAGCTTATCCCGGGCTCGGCTGGCCAGCCGGAGAAGCTCTTCCGCTCTTACCTCAGCGCTGCCCTGGGAAAACAGCCCTGGCTCCTTATCCCGACAGAGGGAAGCTTACAGGCTATCACACTTCCTCTGGTCAGCGCAATCCAGCACGAAGAGGATGGTGAGGGTGAAAGAATTACTCAGCAGGGCCTGATATGTCTCCGGCTGGACTGGAATACGCCACAGTAAGGATTATGCAGGGATTTCTGGGAATGAGAGCGAAATGCAGCGCTATAGAGGAAGTATACGATGCTTCGGATGTATAGAAAGAGAACGAAATCCGTTTTATTTTTTTCCCCCAAATTCCGTTTTTTTCCATTTCCATTTTTTCTAGACTTTGTTTTAATGGTTAAATTAAATTTTATTCATCAAAAAGTATGTCTAATTAATGAAATCATGCACTGACACAATTTAACAGCATTTTTAAGCAAGTTTAACAAAAAATACATTTTTAGGGCCCTTTTTCAAGCTTTGTTTTATTTTTACCAAATTCATTTTAGTACAATTTAATAAGCATTTCGAAATGATTTATATATATATATATATATATATATATATATATATATATATATATATATATATATAAACGAATTTATTATTATTATTTTTAATTATTATTATTATTTTTTTTTTTCCAGAAATACTGTGTTGTGTATTTACATTTTTCAGGTAAATAAATTCCATTAAATCATTTTTCTGGTAACTATTCCTTAAAAATAATGTTTTGATAATTGTATTACTAGTAGTAGTAGTAGTAGTACTATCGTTACATTAAGTATTATATTTCTGTCACAGTTTCTTCAAGTTAAACCGAACGTTTATTTTGACTTGTGCAATCAAATTCATAAATTCATGTTGAGATTAATGTTTTAAACAAACAATTTTGAATACAGAAATATTAAATGATTTAAATAACTGAAAATATACTTTAAAAATGAAACTAAAACAGCAAGTCACTGATTTAATTACTGAATCATTCATTCATTTGATTCATTCAAATGGCTGATTCATTCAGGATAAAGCAAGTGACTCTTTATGAATGGGAAATTGAATCATTGACTCACTAGATTAGTTTAAAAACGCATGTTCATTCATACACAAAACACCGCTGTGTTTGAATGGAGATGGGCAGCGGCTCAGTTGTGACTTGTTTCAAACAATTTTTTACGACGAAAATCAGGCAGTAGTGTTATAGTCAGACAATGTAAGTCACTTAATATTAACTTCTTGTTTATTTAACTGTTGTATTAAACCAAAATCTAATTTACAAACTCCCTTAAAAATCATTAAAAGCTGTCACTCATTTTAGTTCATCACGACCTCACAAATTTCCATTATAATCAACGAAGCTCTCTACACTGCACAATCAATCTCTTATTTACACTCTCTCTACACTTTGTTTATAAAAGGATTTGTGAGGTATGTCTGTGATGCATTACTCAATGTTGCAAAAACAGGTAGAAACCTTTGAAGCTCCCCTCAGCGCAAACAAAACTATGCTAATCGGGTCAGTCGCAAGCAGTTTTTCAGTTGCAAATGCGACTGAAGTGGTCACACTGTAGAGCCCTGTTAGCAGGGTTGCCAGGTTTTTACAACAAAACCCACCCAATTGCTACTCAGAACTGGCCCAAAAGTAGCCCAATCGCGTCTCGAAGGAGGTCCCCCAGTTAAAAATCAGGTTCCGGAGGGTAAAATACAAATTTTTTTTTTTTTTTTTTGGAAGGGTTCCCCTTGTAAAATTAGCATTCCAGTGGCTAAATATTACATTATTGGGGTCGCTTCAACCCGCGGACATGAAAAACAACTTACTGTCATGCAGTAAGTGTGCGTAAATATACACGCATACACCTCTTTCGATTAAATATTGCCAAAATCCATCAAAATCCCACCAAAATCCATTGCCATGACTTATTGCGAGAGGAAAAATTTACGTTTTAGTCGCATAACATCGGTTAATGGAAACGGCGCCATTTCGCAATACTTTTTTTATCAACATTTATAAAATATCGGCGAAGTTTTGTGCAAATTTGTAATGGAAACGTGCCAACTGTCAACTAATGCTTAAAATTGACGACTACGTCAATGCCTATAGCCATGTGGTTAGCACACTGACATATAGCGCATCTGCGCCTCTGGCCGACCTGGGTTTGAATCCCGACCCAGGGTCCTTTGCCGATCCTGCTCCACGGCTCTCCACCCAACACTTTCCTGTCAACCTCCACTGTCCTATCATCTAAAAATCACAACAAAACCAAAAGAAAAAAAAAAAAGGACTACTAACCGACCAGAAAAATCTTTAGTCAAAGGCACCCCTAGTTTATGTGTTTATGTACTCAAATATTGAGGCAGAAGAAGCTGAAAACACAGCAAGTGTTACACACACCATTCATTCACACAGACACGTAGAACATGCAGAATTCATATTATAGTTTTTTGCATCACAGACACTAGTCCATAGTGGATTTACATTGAAGTTTATTGACCTGCGTTTCATTTATTCATCCAAAATTTGGCAAATTCCGTGACAGTTCCGTTTTTATGAATGGATTTCACAATTTCCGCATTGCGGAAATCACAGGGTTATCGTTTATTCATTAAAACATTTCAGGCCTATCGGTTTCATTTTAATAGCATTCAAGACTGTTCTCAATTCCACCTACAGTGTGAAACTGAAAATGAGTTTCTCTTGACTCATTATAAGATTATTTATGTTAAATTAGCGAAGTGGAAAAAAAGAACGATAAAAGAAAAAAAAAATTAAATTGCATGGAAATTTTGTCAGGTGTTTCAAGGAAAGAAATGAAACGGAGAGGAGGGGAGTTAATAAAGAAAACATGTTGTCAGTTTGCAATCTCTCCCACTTCAAACATAATTCAATTTCCGCCATGAAAGGAGATACAGCTTTTAATTAAATTTGTTTTAGTTTTTTTTTTTTTTTTACTAAGGTGCAATAGGTGAGAGACCTCAATTATAACATTCTAATTAAAAAAAAAAAAAACACACACACATAACACATGCACAAATAAATAAAAAAATAAATGTACAAAATGGAGAAGGAAACTTGAGACGCCTATCAAGTCGCCACTATCACACTGCTCATATAAGTGGAGGAGAGAATCTAAAATTGAAAGTGACAGTGGAGCCTTTGGAAGGCAGCATTTGATTTCCAAATTATCATATTTTCTCAGTCAATAATGAAAAGCTTATGATAGCTCCTCAGTAGCTGCGCCGACAGCCTTTAATAAGATAGGACCAGTGAAGCAAGGGATAGTGCTGAACACAGCTCTGTCTGTACACGCGCATATATGTGTGTGTGTGTGTAGCTCAGGTTACGTTCCTTGCAGGTCTAAGATTACAGAGTCTTGGTTTTTAATATCTAAGGCATGAAATGGAGATGCCATTTGGTTCTTGATTAGACTTATAGCAGCTTGAGTATGAGAAATAATTTGATTTCGTTTACGGCCGACGGCTGCTTTACGGTAACCTCGTCTGGGGTCACGGCCGCCCTTTAAAAAACATCTACCGAAAAGTATCTCCATCCCCCAAAATGCCGTGCCGGAGATGCTTGTCAACACAAAGGGCTGAAGATAAGCTATAACCCGCGGCACGTAAATGAATTGTAGCGTTTTTAGGGCGAGCACCCCTCATTGATTTGTGAATGTAATCTCCGGTGATGAGCCGTAGAAGGTGAGCGTTTGCATACTGCAGTGATTACGGGCCTAGCCGCCGCTGCACACTTCATTAGGCAGGGCCGACGGTGAAGCTCGACGGCAGTCTCGGGGATAATTGTCTGAGAGGGGGTCACAAGAAATGTTGCAGGTCTCGGGCAGACGGTCTCAGCTAAGGTCCGCAGGTCTGCTGGAGGGGCCAAAGTGCAGCGGGGAGTGATTTATCAGCGGAGGCTGCATGCCTGATGAGAGATCTCTCGTCTAGCTTGGAAGAACCGAACGTGACTTGTGGCGTCGACAGGGCGCTATGCATTGGCTTACAGGAAAACAGACTTTTTTAATCTTAAAGTTTGTGACACACTTCAAGGATGAGATACTGAGATGTGACTCAGTAAAAAGGAAAAAAAAAAAACATGAATTATTCATGGATTACCTCACAAGTCTGCAGGGATGTGTACTCAGAAATATGCTAATATTAACTGACTTGTCAATTTCACTGACTTGATGTATAGTAATCATAAAAAAATGGACAATGCAAGCACATCCATAACGCTAAACAGGTGGGCGTTGGAAATTACGTGATAAAAGTCTAGCGTAAACTCTGTAACAGAGGGTGGTGGTGAGAAAAAAAGAGAATTTTTGTGTTAACTTGAATATAAGTACAAATATGTTTCTCGTCCCACTGTCAACGATTCGCTGGAGCATGTTGTTTGACAGAAAAAAGTTTGTCTTTGTTAGTTTTTCGTTCTGATATAAATTCCAATACTTTTTCACCAGCATTACTATTGTTGACTAAAATTAAAACAAACTTAAAAAAAGTTTTCGGTAATTACAATAAAGCTCTTGTAAGAGAGATCTTAAAAAGAATTTTTCATTTTCCTAGGTAAAGAAAGATTGAATGAGTGAAAGCTGAAATAAACAAAAACATTCAATTAAAATTAGAAATGCTGCTTTGGAAACTGACTGAAAAAACAAACAAACAAATAAAAAAAACAATTCGCTGGAGCATGTTATTTGACAGAAAAAAAAAAGAGTTTGTCTTTGATAGTTTTTCTTTTTGATATAAATTCCAATACCTTTCCAAACAGCATTACTATTCTTAACTTAATTTAAAATGAAAACTATCAAAAATAGTTCTCTTGTAAGCTCTTGTAAAGAAGAGTTTAAAAAGAGTTTTTATTTTCCTGGTAAAAAAAAAAAAAAAAAGGTTGAATGAATGAAAGCTGAAATAATACCAAATATAAATTTTAGATTAAAAAAAAAAAAAAAAAGATAAAATTAAAATTAGAAATGTTGCCTTGAAAAAAAATAAATAAATAAAATTTGCTGGAGCATGTAATTTGACCAAGTAGTTTGTCTTTGTTAGTTTTTCTTTTTTAAAAATTCCAATAAATTCCCACCAGTGCTACTATTGTTGACTAAAATTGAACCTAAAACTATTAACATTTTTCATTAATTACAATAAAGTTGTTTTAAAAGAGATTTTTAACAGAGTCTTTATTTTCCTGGTTAAATATAGGTTGAATGACTGAAAGCTGAAATACATCAAAATATAAATATTTGAAACATAACTTAAAGTATATAAATATATAAAAAATAAATAAATAATTAGAAACATTGTTGGGGAAAAGATAAATAAATAAATAAATAAATAAAAGATTCTTTAGAGCATGTTATTTCACAGAAAAAAGTCTTATTTGTTAGTTTTTCTTTTTGATATAAATTCCAATAAATTTCCACCGGTATCACTATTGTTGTCTAAAATTAAAACTAAAACTATTAAAAATAGTTTCCGGTAATAACAATAAAGCTCTTGTAAAAGAGATTTTAAAAAGAGTTTTTATTTTCCTGGTTAAATAAAGATTGAATGAATGAAAGCTTTAAAAAAAAAAAATTATAATTAGAAATGTTGCCTTGCAAATTAACTGAAAAAAGTAAGTTTAAAATAAAAGCATTAAAAGTACTACAACTAAAACAAAATGAAGCTAAACAGAAATTAAATGAAATGAACAAAAACAAAAGTAATTCATAAAATTTACAAGAATTTTAAAATGACAAAAGCAAAAAAAAAAAAAAAATGTAACAAATGTAACAAAAACTGAAAATCTAAAACTAAAAGGTTCAAAATATTAATAAACAAACAAACAAATAAATTCATAAAAAAAAGCTTGTCTTTTTTTTTTTTTAATATAAATTCCTATAAATTCCCATCAGCATTACTATTGTTAACAAAAAAAAAAAAAAAAAAAAAAAAAAAAAAAAAAAATATATATATATATATATATATATATATATATATATATATATATATATATATATATATATATATATATATATAAAATTTTCAGTAAAAGTGATTTTAAAAAGAGTTTTTATTTTCCTGGTTAAATAAAGGTTGAATGAATATAAGCTGAAAAGAAAAAAAAATAAATAAATAAAAAATAAATGAAAACGAGAAATGTTGCCTTGGAAACTAATAGAAAAAAGTAGGTCTTAAAAAAGTACTAAAATTACTAAAACTAAAACAAAATTAAAATAGAAACTAAATAAAATGAACAAAAACTAAAATAAATTCATTTATTTTCAAGAATTAATAAATTAATAAAATTTACAAAAGCACATATAATTCCTAAAGTGTAACCTAGAAGTAAAAACAAAATGAAAATACAAAACTAAAAGATTCAAAATATGAATTAATACTATAATAGTATTTCATGAGTTCGCCTGCCCATCCAGTCCTGAGGGGCAATGGTAAACAAACTTGGCTTACTGTCCTTAATGGAGGCTCAAACCCGAGGCTCGGCTTGAGCGCAGAGTTCGACCCCCCCGTTGTGATAATACCTAGAGGGAGAATAACAAATAGAGGAGGAGAAGGGGAGGTGGAGGGATGCCGGAAGAACTGAGGCTGGGACGGTGCAATGAGAGCTGCTTATATAGGCTCGTAATGATGATTGACAGGACTGAATGATTAGGCTCCTCCCGAACCAACGTTTAGAACTTCATATAAATAATACTAAAATAACACTGGATTACTTCACTTTATGGAAGCAAAATTGGTTGCAAACACAGTTTCATGGTGGCTTTAACCCAGTAATGCCCAGTTTTTACCAACGATGTAATAAATAAATAAATAAATAAATGCAAATAATTCTATTTATTTATTTATATATTAAGATGCAGTGTTTGAATATAATTTTCACATAAAGACTGTTAAAATACAGCAAATGTAGTAAATGGTAAGCACATCTCGTTATATAGAAACATCACAAAAAAGCATTTTGATCATCATGTCATTATAAAACCCGTAATGACCTGTAACAAAACCAAAGACTGAAGAAAACAGTTATTCATTCTCTTTCATGCGATTACAATGAATGGAAACTGGAGCTTTCAAACTTCAAAAGTGACCTTAAAAGTATCATGAAGTGGTCTTTATGACTCATGCACAATATTCAAAGTCTTCTATGGTCATACTAGTTTTGGTTTAAAAACAGTACAAAGTGTAGGTTTTTAATGTGTATTTGATCATTTAACAATGATTTTTTTTTTCTTCGTAAGACTATAGTGCATGAGTCATATTTACCACTTTTATAATGCTTTTATGAGGCTTCTGAGCCATGTTTGAGCTTGAAAGCTCTAACCCCAGTTCACTGTAAGAAATAAGCTAGTAGTAAATCAGTAAGAAAGTACTTAGTGAAAAGTAGGATTAAAAAGGCGGTTTGTGTTCAAATGGACAAAACACGTCAAAGCAGCCCCTCTGAAAAGATTACTAAAGGACGATCCACCTTGACCATCTCGCCATGCCGGCAAGGACGTCAAACAATCAGTACAAGCCCAACTGTTAATGGCCACAATAAACATTATTGATGCCTCCAACAGCTGATGATTTATGAGGCCAAAACTACATTACATGTGTAAGAGAAAGGCTCATTAGAATTTGCCTTCTACTCGCTGACAGAAACTACGCATTTATGAAAAGCAGCCAGTGCCCTGTCCTTCCTACTAACCTTTCTCTCGCACAGTGAGACAAAAGAACAGAGGGAGTGATAGGGAGAGAACGAGAGAGGGATAGACTCGGAGAGGATCTAACATTTAAAGACAGCCCGGCAGTGGGAGGCTGCGTCTTATCGCACGCATAGACTGTCAGGGCATCTCTGACCCTCTCATTAGATATGCAAGCGCATTAGCCGGGACGGCTGTCTGCTAAAGGTCAGGCAGGGAGGATGTTGGGACGCATGGAAGGAGAGGCACAATCTTCAGCCTCACCCCTTTGAACTTCAATCACTCCGGCCAGCGCTTAATAGGCCTCTGGGGAGGTTCAAAGCGAGCGAGATGGTGGAGGGAGGGAAAGAAATGTAAAGGGACATCACGCTACCTTGACATTTTAATTAAGACTCTCCCATTAACATGCACGGAATTGTGGGGAAAAAAGACACCTAATGTAAATTCATGAAATACTAGGAACTACGCTGTAGATTGGCTCCCTTTTTTGTAAACATGAACCATGACCTGAACGTGGGGAAAAAAAAATGGGAAAGAAGCGATAAGAAAAAGGAAAGTGGAAACTTTTAATTTTGGCAACCATTTTTAGCATTATTTGAGCATATATTTTCTTTGTAGACATAATCAAAAACCAATTGATTTCACACCCACGGATCCTGAACAGTGAAATGTCTACTTTTGCAAAAATATTGGCATTTGACCATTTACATTACACCAGTGGTTTTCAAACTGGAGACTCCCAAAGGAAGGTAAAGTAAAAGAAATGAAAGTAAATGCTAAGTAAAAATAAAATAAAATAAAATAAAATAAAATAAAATAAAATAAAATAAAATAAAATAAAAAATAATATAAAAAAATACTACTAATAAAAATACATGTAAAACAAATCAATAAAATTTATTTTTTAATTTATTTCAACTCACAAATAAATAAATAAATAAATAGGGTTTTAAAATTTTTGATGCCAAAGATCCCAAAAACGATATTTGCATTGTGACGAAAATAATAAAAGTTTGTGTGTGTGTGTGTGTGTGTGTGTGTGTGTATATATATATAAATAATACAAATTAAAAAATAAATAAATAAATAAATAAATAAAATGGAATTTATTAATTTGTTTTAGTCAAACAAACAAACAAATAAATACATAAATACATAAATACATGGGGTTTTCAAACTTTACTAAGTAAATAAATAATAAAATAAATATTAAAACAAAATAAACTGGAATTTTTAATTTGTTTTAGAGTCGGTTCACACATAAATAAACAAACTACAAACAGACAAATAGGGTTTTCACATTTTTGATGCTGAACATCCCCAAAAACGATATTTGCACTGTGACTAAAATAATTAAAGTTTGTATATATGTATATATATATATATATATATATATATATATATATATATATATATATATATATATAAATACAAATCAAAAATAAATAAATTAAAAAAAAAATTGTCAACAATTAAATAAATAAATAAATACATAAATAAATAAATAAATAGGGTTTTTACATTTTTTGATGTCAAAGATCCCCAAAAATGATATTTGCATTGTGACTAAAATAATAAAAGTGTTTGTGTGTGTATAAATAAATAAATAAATACCTTTATTTATTTATTTTTAAATAATTTTAAATAATTAATTATTTTTTTATTAAGGATTTATTAATTTATTTAGTCAACTCATAAGTAAATAAACAAACTAATAAATAAATAAATGGGGTTTTCAAACTTTTGCCAAAAATCCCCAAAATATGATATTTGCATTGTGATTAAAAGAATGAAAATGTATGTGTGTGTATATTAAAAGTAAATAAATAATAAAAATAAAAATAAAAAAATAAATATTAAAACAAAATCAAATAGAATTTTAAATTTGTTTTAGAGTCAACTCACACATCAATAAATAAATACATAAATAAAAATAGAAGTAAAGTGAATAAATAAAATAATACAATTAAATTAAATTAAATTAAATTAAATTAAATTAAATTAAAAGAATAAAATAAAAAATAAAATAAAATTAAATTGAATTTTTCATTTCTTTTAGACTGTCAAAACATTAAAAAAGAGGGTTTTCAAGCTTTTTGATGCCAAAGACAATATTTGCTTCTATTCTGCCTCTTATTTGCTTATGATGACTACTCTTTTCAAAAGACTAATAAAATAAAAAAAAAAATTACCATAACCATTATTTTATTATATTGTGAGCTGTAATTTAGGATTCTATATTTAATAGGTTAAATATGATAAGTGTAATAATAAGTTAATAAATATAATACGTTTTTCAGGTGTCATTCTCAAAAGTCTGAAAATCCCTGCATTACAGGACTGAAATTAACAACCAAAAACTTCCACACTTCACTTAACACCACAAAAAGGACACACAAACTCATGTGCATGAACAACACTCTCGAATATGAGCATATCGCCTTCTACTTTTCTAGAAATTACGGTTGCACCTTGGACACTGAACTCAATAGACTTTCCTTTAGTTCCTATTTTGACAAATCCCATCTTGAGCTATGAAGAAAGAAGCAGGTATTGATCCAGGGGGCACCTAATTTATCACACTGCCTGAAATCCTGAAAAAAAATATTTGACCAAGGGGGTTATTCAATACCATTTTCTCCATCTATCCGCAGAATTAAACCAGGCTTTTTTTCTAGCAAAAAGTGAGTGATGACAGCTGTCAGACAGATGAGATTTGTGACAGAAATTCTCTCTCTCTCTTTCTCTCTTTTCCTCTCCACTGGCTTCATTTTCAACATGAATAGACTTTCAGGCACCAGGCTATTGACACAGAGATATGCGCACAGTGCCGTTCAAATGTACAAGAAATCCCACACATGGAACAGTATCAAAGCAATTACCTCTTACTATAGAGCACTACATGAAAGCACGGGCTAAAGTGCTCTCCATCCATTCCAAACTAAAGATGCATAGAAGAAATCATGGCTCCCCTTGTGTGGTAAGACTCACATTTGTAGAGACACGACGGCCCAAGCTGCTTGAATCAAAGTGTTGGGTAGTTGCAAAATTTTTCACATCAATACATAGCATCCATTGAGAGCAACACTAAAACCTTGTTGCTCTGTGTTTGCTTGGGTGATCTAGGGATTGCTAAGATGCTGCTAAGTGGTTACGTCAAGTCAAAAGATCCCACTATCAAGTCTATACAATACAATATTTTGGAGATGTGCTTTTAGAAGACTAGTCATGAAATAAAATATAAAATAAAGTGAAGTAAAGAAATAAAAGTAAAATTAAATTGAATTTTTCATTTGTTTAGAGAGACAAATCATTAAAAATGGGGTTTTCAAACTTTCTGATGCCAAAGAACATCAAAGACAGTATTTGTATCTATGCTGCCTCTTATTTGCTTACGATGATTGCTGCTTTCAAATGAAAAATAACAAAATAAAATAATATAAACAAAATATAGTTTTAGAGAGTCAAATCACTTAGAGTTTTTGAAGCTAAAGACCCACAAATACGATAATTGCATTTTTGAGGCACCATTTTTAAAACAAACAGCAAAACAAAACAAACAAAAAGTAAACACAAAACAAAACAAAACAAAAAAGCAAATAAATAAATATATAAATAAAAACTAAGTGAAAAAAGAAAAGAAAACAATAAACAAAAACAAAAGTAAAAGTAAAAGTAAAAGTAAAAACAAAAAGCAAAAACTAAACAAAAACTAAAAGTAAACAGAAGACAAAAAAAGCAAAAACTAAAACTAAAAGTAAAAAGAAAACAAAACAAAAGGTAAAAAAAACAAAACAAAAAGTAAAAGCAAAGCAAAACAAAAACAAAAAAAAAATCCAAAACAAAAAGTAAAAAAAAAAAAAAGAAATAGCAAAAACAAAGAACAAAACAAAAAAGCAAAAGCAAAACAAAAACTAAAATTAAAAAGAAAACAAAACTAAAAGTAAAAACAAAACAAAAAAGGAAAAAAAAACCCAAACAGCAAAAAAGAAAAACTACAAGTAAAAAGTAAACAAAAAACAAAAAGTAAAAGTAAAAAGAAAACTAAACTAAACTAAAACTAAAAAATAAATAAATAAATAAAAAGTAAAAATAAAACAAAAACTAACAGTAAACACAAAAAATAAAGCAAAAACAAAAACAAAACAAAAAACAGAAAAGCAAAAACAAAAAGTAAAAAAACAAAAATAAGTCATGCTTTCAAAAAGACTAGTTGGAAACACCCATAGATTTATGTTTCTCTTTTGGTTTTCTAAAAATAAATGCGGCTATAAAGTATCAATATATGATTAATATATATATAAATTATAATTATGATATGCATATACTTACATTAATGTATTTATATTATATGACATGACATATGACGTATTAATACAAACTTATAAAAATCTGATACTTGGGTAAGTAAGTAAGTAAATAAATAAATAAATAAATATTTTCTCTGAACTTTTGCACCACCCCACGTTTAAAAAATAAAACAAAATAAAATAAAATAAAATAAAATAAAATAAAATAACCCCAGCTTAAGGTGCTGTATAAGTAACAGTTAATTCAAATTGTTAATCTAAAAAAAAAACAAAAAAACAAAAAACAGATATAATGACTCCATAAAAGCACTCTAAAAAGTTTTCATCCACACCTCGAGTGTCGCTGTCAATATACTGCCTAAAGCACTGAGCCTATCCTGGAGTTATGAGAAGGGAGCAAACTATTACAACATCAGTACATCTCAGTGTACGTACGGTCAGGGAGGGAATCTATTAGAGTAACCTTGAAGGGTGGGGGAAATAGCAGGATAGATGGGGCCACTCACCTCTACAATGGGTTTTGTGCTTTTGGGAGGTCCATAACTCAAAGCCTCGGTTCTCACAAAATATAACAGGGGGATACAAACAGGAGCGGGGGGGAGCTGGAAGCATCGTCTCTGTGGCCCGAAGTTATCTCCTGCATCCCAGGTCGCAATACGTTACGGCACGCTACTATAACTCTCCCGCCCGCGGCTGCTAACCGTGGCTTCTGTTGTAGGATCATCATCAAAGCGATAGCAAAGTGCTGGTAGGGAAACATAGTACAAACCCCTGTAGCGTAGATCACTTAGATCTTGTAGAGGGGAAAAGAACAACAGCATTATGTATTATTATAGGAATATTATATATATATATATATATATATATATATATATATATATATATATATATATATATATACCGATGTTGATACTGATTATTATTATTGTGGTTGTTAATATTATGCATGTCACTTGACAAAACACAATAATAATAATAATAATAATAATAATAATAATAATAATAATAATAATAATAATAATAATAATAATAATAATATTCTCAATCATCATCATCAATCACCACCATCGTTGTTGATACTGATTATATGTGTAATAACATAATAATAAAATGTATTAATAATAATAATAATAATAATAATAATAATGTAATAACAATGTTATTACACATAAGATAATCAATATCAACTATGATAATAATAATAATAATAATAATAATAATAATATTCATTATTATTATTATTATTATTATTATTATTATTATATGTGTAATATTATACATCACCAAAAGACAATAATAATAATAATAATAATAATAATAATAATAATCCTGTTAATCATCATCACCACCACCATCGTTGTTGATACTGATTATATGTGTAATAACATAATAATAATAAAATGTATTAATAATAACAATAATAATAAATAATAATAACAACAATAATAATAATAATAATAATGTAATAAATGTTATAACAGATAAGATAATCAGTATCAACAATGATGATGATGATAATAATAATAATAATTATTATTATTATTATTGCTTGACAATATCAACAATTAAAATTATTGTTAATACTGATTATTATTATTTTTATCATTATATGTGTAATAACAACAGTATTATTGTTGTTAATATCATTATACGTCACTTGACAAAAGACAACGATACAGATAATAAACAATTGTTTTATAAAAGCAATTTTTTATTATTTTATTTTATTATTATTATTATATTATTATTTATTAATATTGTTGATATTGTTGAGCAATAATAATAATAATCATTATTATTATTATAGATAATTTCATTGTTGATATTGAGCAATAATAATAATAATAAATAGTATTATTATTAATCATCATTGTTGGTACTGATTACTATTATTATTAATATTATATGTGTAATAACATTATTGTTGTTATTATTATTGTTAATATTATACACGTCACTTGACAAAAGAGAATAATTTATAGAATAATTTTATAGTTGATATTGTTGAGCAATAATAACAATAATAATTATTATCATCATTGTTGATACTGATTATTATATGTGTAATAACAAAATTATTATTATCATAAAAATAGAAAAAGAAGAAGAAAGTATACAAGGCATACAATATAATGAATACTGTATTATGAATTATGAATTATGAGTACTGAATATTGCCCCTGTGGTGTAGATCACTTAGATCTTGTAAAGGGGAAAAGAACAACGGCAAGAACCTCAACAAAATCAGAGCAGATGTAAATGAAATGCAGATTTGAAGTGTTTTTCAATCACGGGACATTTCGTTCTCTTCCTTTATTGCTGTCGCTACACCTCTGTGAGGAACACAAAGGCTTTTTTTTCTCGGGTGTCGCCGGAAAAGGCACAAGCTAGTTCTGTTCTCCGTGTGAGGTTGTGTACAAATAAAGCGTACGATGATCGGCTGTCAAAACGGTAAATCGTGCAAACTAAGCATGCGAATTTGAATTTGTTTGTGTCACAGCACATGCGGGGCATTCCTGGAAACAATAGCAGGCACGGCGAAGAAACAATCAGAGCCCGAGTCGCGTCTCCAGTCAAGAGATTGTTCCATTGTTTTCTATCAAGCTCGCGTTGTATTCTCCAGCACGGAGACAACTTTCTTAGATTTTTTTTTTTTTTTTCCTTTTTTCAATATTTCAAGAGGAGTGAAGGAACTGTTTCCTGTCCTGCTCCATTAGACACGAATTGTTTCAGGAGGGGAAAATTGGTTTGAAAATTGTGTTGTTTATTGTTCAAAGAAAAACACGCATAGCGTAGAGAGAGGACCGAGTCTCGAGATGTCCTCTGGGCGCAGGTTCGACTGGAATCTGTTATGAAATGTTCAGCCCTGGGAAACATTGGTGAAATTGATTGGTAATTGGACAAAGCATTTTCAAGACAAATGTTCTGGTGAATGACCATACGTATAATGCTTTCCTGACTAAGGCGTAACGAAACTACCTTCGCGCAGGCCCTAAAATAATAGCAACACGGTTCCTCGTACAGTATGCATCTTTTGGCCACATGAGACAAAATTCTCTGCAGCATCTGAAAGCTGGATAATTACAGACACAGCTACCAGTCCAAGAAGCTCAGCAGCGTAAGGTGAGATCTGATAAGCAGAGTATTATGATGTTTTCTTTTTTTTTCCCAAAGAATTGTGATGAACCTATTGTTGAAGAGCAGTAAAGAGGGTGAGAAAACCAAGGCCATTCATGTGCGTTTGATAATAGATTCTAATTATATAAAAGCCACGTGCCACACTTTTGTCTCATAATTGTGCCTATTGTGCCATATCGGAGTGAAACGTACTCATAGTCTGTTATTGTGACCATCTCTTTTCATAACATGTCATTATAACAGGTCACCTGACAAAGGAGAATAATATAGATTATAGAGCTTAGAATATTATAGAGTTTCTGCTCAGAAAGTCTGCATTTTATTATTTTATTATATTTTTATTATATTATTTTAGTATTTTTATTATATTTCACAAATATTTTCTTTACAAATATAATGACAATAATAATATAATAACAATAATTGTATCATTCGACAAAGGAGCGCAACAACAGTAATAATAATAATAATAATAATAATAATAATAATAATAATAATAATAATAATAAAATTATTATTATTATTATTATTATTATTGCTCTCTTTTCTTAAGTTACAAATATAATGATATTTACAAAATGACAACAACCATTATTATTATTACTATTATTATCATTATATGTCAGTTGACATAAGAGCAAAACAAAAATAAAAAACACTTAACACTTTTAAAATAGCAATTATTATTAATACTTATTTATTAATACTTATTTAATAACGATACTAGTAATAATAATAATAATAATAACTATTATTATTATTATTATTATTATTGCTCAAGAATATCAACAATACAAATCATCATTGATACTGCTATTATTATTTGTGTAATTAAAACATTATTATTATTATTAACACCTGAAAAAACAACAACAACAACAACAACAACAATAATAATAATAATAATAATAATAATAGCTCAACAATATCAACAATACAAATAATTATTGATACTGCTATTATTATTTGTGTTATTATTATTATTACTAACACCTGAAAAAAGAACAACAACAACAACAACAACAACAACAACAACAACAACAATAAAATAATAATAATAATAATAATAATAATATAATAATAATAATAATAATAATAATATATTATTATTATATTATTATTATATTATTATTATTATATTATTATTATTATTGCTTAACAACATTAACAGTACAAATCATTGTTGATACTGGCTAATATTATTTGTGTAATTTAAACATTATTATAACACCTGAAAAAGCAATAATAAAATTATTATTATTATTATTATTATTATTATTATTATTATTATTATTATTATTATTATTATTGCTCAACAATAGCAGCAATTAAAATCTTTGCTGATAATGACTACTATTATTTGTGTAATTACAACAATTACATTATTATTATTATTATTATTATTATTATTATTATTATATTAATAACACCTGAAAATAGAGCAATAATAACAACAACAAATTAACATTATTATTTTGCTCAACAATATCAAAAAGTGTTGTTAATACTGACCATTACTATTTGTGTAATAACATCATATAATATTTTATTAATATTATTATCATTGTTAATATTGTTGTTAATATCATTATACATGTCACTTGACAAAAGAGAACAATAAATAAATAAATACATGCATGTCACTTAAAGAAAGAAGAATAATAATAATAATAATAATAATAATAATAATAATAATAATTATTACAGAAAAAAAAAGCCTTCAGGGCAGATGATTATGGACATGGCTCTGTCAATCTGTAAAAAATAAAGAAATAAATTCCATGATATACAACAATAATTGAATAATATCCAATTACGTAGTTATTGCATCAGTCATTTTTATCTGTAGTCATTTTATGCTATAAAGTTTTCTGCTGAAAACTCTTTTCATAAAGTACTGCCTTTGAGTGACAGAATTATTTTTATGCATGCTATGGATCCTTACTGCTATCAACTATAATCGTTCAAAGTAGGTTATTCAATATTGTAGCGCGGAGAAGCAAACTAATTACAGAACACATCTCCTGTAAAACGACTAATCTCACAGATAGCCCGCAGTGCAGCCACATTTTTTGCTATTTTCTTGATCCCAAAAGTAATTACATTTCCCTCTAGATAGAGAGAGTGGGGGAGAAGTGAGAGAGAGAGATAGAGAGAGCTAAAAACACAGTGGGAACTGCTAAGCCACTCCTCTAACCAGATATGACCTTCATTTGAAAAATGACATCTGAAGACTCAATTAGGCCGATAAGCATTATTAGCCTTGTTTGGATGGTGGATACGTTTGATAAGTTAAAACCTTCATATAGGTAGTTAATATACTGAGCAATACCATTATGAAACTACACGTTAAAGTGTCATACAGTATCTCTGTTTTTTACAACGACCTGTACGTCAAATTACAAAGCTCGATTCAAGCAGTAATTGGCGTAGGTAAGGATTAAAAATACAAGGACTTTTTCTTCCTGGTTTTTAACCCTTTTGCAAAATAGCTATGAAATAAAAAAGCTTTCATAAGAAATAATACGCATATAAAGTATGGAAACCATAACATTACTGTAATATAAAATCCTTTGAAAATGGCAGAAAAAAAATCTAAAATCACATGTCCAAGACAAGAGTATAAAGCACTTTCACATTAGTTTTCACTGGTTAACCAGCAAAAACAAACACTTTAACCAGTAACAGGTTAGTGTAAAACCAATGCAAGGTCATCATGACTGGAATTTAATGTGGTCCAAAGTGATCGAAGTTGTATTTTTAGCAGGGTACTATTAAAATAAGATAAGATAAGATAAGATAAGATAAGATAAGATAAGATAAGATAAGATAAGATAAGATAAGATAAGATAAGATAAGATAAGATAAGATAAGATAAGATATAAATTCAAATAAAGTAAAATAAAATAAAATATAAAATACAATAAAATTAAAAATAAATAAACACTAAAAGAAAATGGAATATAAAATAAAAAATAAAATATAATATAATAAGGTAAATTAAAATAAAATAAAGCCAAATAAAATGAATTAAAAAAATAAAATAAAAGAAAATGAAATATAAAATAAAGACAGAAAAATAGTGAAAATAAATAAATTAAAAATTAAACAAAATAAAATATAAAACAAAATAAAAAATAAAAGAAAAGGAAAGTGTAAAAGAAAACAACAATAATAAATAATAATAATAAAATAAAGGTAAAACAAACAAAAAGATAAAAATGTAAATAAAATAAATAATAAAATGAAATAAAATATAAAATAAAACAAAACAAAAACAAAGAACAAAAATAAAATTAAAATATGAAACAAAATAACAAAATAAGATAAAATAAAATACAAAAATATAAAATAACATAAGGTAAACGAAATAAATAAAATGAAAATAAAATAACAATAAAATAAAATTAAATATAAAAAAATTCAAGTAAAATAAAGTGAAATTAGATAAAATTAAATGAAATATAAAATAATATAAAATACAATAAAATAAATAAATAAATAAACACTAAAAGAAATTGAAATATAAAATAAAACAAAACAAAATAAAATAGGGCAAATTAGAATAAAATAAAGTAAAATAAAAAAATGAAATATAAAATAAAATGAAGAATAAAAAATGAAATAACTAAATAAAAATAAAAAATTAGACAAAATAAAATATAAAATAAAAAAAATGTAAAAAATAACAATAATAAAATAAAATAAGGTAAAATAAATAAATAAAAATGTAAAAAAAATAAACATTAAAATAAAATGAAATATAAAATTAAATTAAACAAAAAAATAAAAATATAAAAGAAAATAACAAAATAAGGTAAAATAAAATAACGATAAAATAAATAAATAAATGTATATATTTAATTTGATTAATTTTACATTTTATATTTTAAAAATGTATTCCAGTTAAAATATTGTTTAAATTAACAGTATCAAACAACAAAGTAATTTTAAGGGTCAGATAGGTAGAAAAACAGTACTTTTTTAATATGTTGTAAGATACAGTTTGGTGATATTTACATGGCAAACTACAGTGTGTTTACGTTGCATATGTAACATGAATCTAATCCATCTTATATGGGGCAGATTCATATTCAAAAACTCCGTTCCGTCATGAATCTTTTATTGTGACAGAATGGCTGACAATGACAAAATATGTTCAGATCCACCTAAATTATTGATAGGGACTAATAAAGGGCTTCTTGACATTGGTAGGGACATGCTGTCCATCCTCAAATCCACATCAATACATTCTGTATCTCATGAGACACACACACACCGACTCATTTGTGGCATCCAGACGGAAATACGAGTATATCTGTTGTTCTAGCATGTGTGGACTGTCAGGAAAGCTTGTTTCTCCCCCAGTCACCCCAATCACCCCTCTTCCCATCCTGGGTCTGGGCTAGTGAGAGTCTCCTGCTGGGGGAAAGACTGTCAGAGCTGGAGGTCTTCACATGGGTGGATGTGATTGACCTTGACAGGCTGTTTGTTCATCTTCCACCTGGGTACGCTCACAAGTCTGAACTCTATTTGGCTCTGACCATCTCTCTTACCAAGGAAACCATAAACCTTAAATTATACAAAAATATATGAACACTTCAACTGTTACTGCCTGGGAAAACTTGAATTCAATAAAATATATTCTTTTATACATATTGCGACAACATGCACCAAATTATAAGGGAAAAGTTGTCAATGGAATCTGGCTTTGAAATGTGTAAATAAATCAGTATTTCTTCTCTTTTGGTTTAAAGGCCCTAATGAATGCTGTTTAGTGAAGAACTTTAAATGCAAATAGACTGGAGCAGACGTGATTGAATATGAATGTGCATTGTTATTCTATATAAAATGTCAAAAGCGATTGATTTTTGCATGTTGATTTTGCACTCCTGTTTTATCATAAACAGTGGTCAAATAATCAAAGCTAGAGGTAAATATTTTTAATAGTACACAGTTTGTCATAAAAGTGTGCAGTTTAATGCAAACAACAATAATCAGGGACAAATTTAGCAGATTAAGAGGTTAATCAGCCTCTTATTTATTTGGCTTTTTAAATATTTATTTAAACAGTAATGATAAAATAATAATGAAATCTAAAATGTAACATACAAAAATATCAACTGACTGTCTAGGCATTTTTTTTTTAGTTAAAGTACAAATATTTCATTATTTTCAATACACTAAACAATAATTAAATGCAAAATTCTAAACATTTGTAGCATATAGAATACATGTGACAACCTGGAAATAAAAAAAATAAAAAAAACCCTGTCCTGTCCTGAATACAAACGGTCAACAATATGTACCTTCAGTTATATATTTTTATTTATATTTTTGTACTTGGGGGGGTTGGGAAGTAAATAAAAGATTGGAATTTTTTTTTTTTTTTTTTTTTTAACAAGAAAATGCTATTTCAGGCTTTCAAATTTAGAATATAAAAATTTCATTTTAAATTCAGTGTGTTACTTGGTGTTTCTTTGAAATTATTTGCTAAAATTACTAGCAATTTCTGACCATTTTTTAGGGTAGTTAACTCTTGTTGCAATTTATTCACTTTTTTATTTAAGAACTAAAGCAAGTTTTTTTTTTTTTTTTTTGGTAGATTAGATTTTAACTTTGGAAGCCCGTTTCTGCCATGGAATTAAAAAAAAAAAAAAAAAAGGTAATTGTGACTTATCTCACAATTCTGACTTTTTTCTCTCAGTTGATTTTTTTTCTCAGAACTGTGTGATATAAACTCACAATTGCAAGAAAAAAAGTTTAAATTCAAGATAAAAACTTGCAATTCAGACTTTTTTCCTCAGAATTATGAAATATAAACTCGCAAATGCGAGTTATAAAGTCCAGTTTTTAGGGTAAAAAAAAAAAAAAAGACTCTTTTTTTACAACTGCGTGTTTATATCTTACAATTTTGACCTTATAACTCACAATTCTATGTTATAAAGTCAGAAGTGAGAGATATAAACTCTAGATATAAGCAATTCCGAGAAGAAAAGTCAGAATTGTGGTATGTAAGCTCATAATTCAAAAATCAGTATTGAGAGTTTATATCAAGCAATTCTGAAAAAAAAAAAGTCAGAATTTCAAGATGTAAACTCACAATTGCAAGAAAAAAAGTCAGAATTGTGAGATAGAGTGTCACAATTACCTTTTTTATTTTTATTCAGTGGCAGAAACACGCTTCCATAAAAAACGACTTTAATTTAGGTGTGTGACAACTAGCCCCGGTGTCCCTTATATTTACGTGAATAACGTCACAAAGCCACAAGCTCTCTGAGAGGCACTCCTATTTGTCTTGTTACTAAAACTCTTCATGTAATATGTTTCTCATGAAAGCACACCAATTCTTGCACTTCATAGAAATGAATTGTTAGTATGACTCACTCGTTGCACAAAAAAAAGAGCTTAAATTGGTGGTTTCATGTGTGGCTGGCGTAACAGGGATGTCAGTGAGCCTGGAGAGACCGTGATGGAGTGTCATACAATGGTAACACAGCACAGCTGCATTAAACACCAGCCCTAATGAGGATAAATGTTCCACGGCTCATGTCAAGGTTCACTGTATCGCTACACAGGCCACATCATTTAGCTTGGGGAACGCAAACACACGGGAGGAGACACAACAGGGCCTTTCACCACACTATGCCTTATTAGTGGTGCTTGCTAAGGGAAGCATCACTGCTATTGCTCACACTAAGGGTCAGGGTTTCAGAAAACTCCTAACTGTGAGTATTATACTTCACACTGCTTAACGATTTCTATGTACTTTTGGACATGATCAGACAATGATTTTATGAATGGTCAGACAATGATTTTCACCAGGCACACTATATGACAGGGGAAAAAACACAAAGCAAAGCAAAGCTAAATGAAACAAAACTAAACTAAATAAAAAACAAAGCAAACCAAAACAATAAACAAATCAAAGCAATAAAAAAGCAAAACAAAAAGCAACCAAGGCAAAGCAAAACAAACAAACAAAAAAAAAAAAAACTAAGCAAAGCAAAGTAAAACAAACAAACAAAAAAACAATCAAAGCAAAACAAAAACAAAACTATCAAAACAAAGCAAAGTAAAATTAATAATTGATTTTTAATAATAATTATTTACAAATAATAATAATTATTTTGGCTAAATAAAACAAAGCAATCAAAGAAAAGCAAAAACTAAAAATAAAAAACAAACAAAACAAACAAACAAACAAAAAAAAAAAACAATCAAAACCAAAACTAAAAACAAAGTGATCACACCAAAGCAAAAAATAAAAATAAATAAAAAATAAAACAAAGCAAAACTAAACTAAACAAACAAACAAAAAACTAAGCAAAAAGCAAAACAAATAGTAATCAAAGCAAAACAAAACAAAGAAAAAAGCAAAGTAAAACAAACAAACAAACTAACCAAAAAAAAAAAAAGTCGAAGCAAAGCAGAAAAACAAAATCAAACAAACAAAAAAAAAATCTTAATGTCTACATATTAATAATAAAATATAATAAAATTTTACATTTTTAAAATTTTACATTGATTTTTAATAATAAAAATAATTTTGGCTAAACAAAACAAAGCAATCAAAAGCAAAACTAAAAACAAAGTGATTAAAGCAAAGTAAAAAATAAACATAAATAAATAATAGAACAAACCAAAGCAAAACTAAACTAAACAAAAAAACTAAGCAAAAAGCGAAACAAAAAGCAATCAAAGCAAAACAAACAAACAAACCGTCAAAGCAAAGCAAAAAACAAAACCATTTACAGAAAAGCAAAGCAAAACAAATCTTAATGTTTACATATTAATAATAAAATATTAAATTAATAATTGATTTTTAATAATAAAAATCATTTATGTAATATTAATATTATTTTATATAATATTTTAAAAGAATCCAATCATAAAAATTAAATCCAGAAAACAAAACACAAAAAAAAAAAAAAAAATGTAAAGTTTCATCATTTCAAATGATTAGGCATGCTTAGACTATTAAAGTTTAATTTAACCATTAAAACATAACCCTAATTGACACAGAAAACATTAAATTTAGTTTAAGTTTTAATAAATTGCTTAATAAATCAAATGTTTGTTTTTTTTTAATTACTAAAATTACATTTATTAAAATGAAAAGAAAAAAAAAACAGACTTTTCTTAGGGCCCTGCTGTTGTTGTCCATTTGATTCCGTCATATTTAATAATATTTTTTAAATTAAAACCAATTATTTACCACAAAAAACACATCTTTTAAGTTAAAGTTACCTAACAAACACATTTTTTTCAAGTTAACCATCTAGCACACATTAGAAACCTTTAGCAACACCCTAGCAACACACCTCATGGCAAGAAGCTCTTGCACAAACACCATTCACATTTTCTTGACGCATCTACTCGGTTCTCTCTCTACTGTACTACTATGAACTCCCTTAGGGCGTACAGAGAATGTGACACAAACTGCTTTCCGGAGGTGTGCTGTTTTATTGCCGCTGGTGTGCATGTGTGTGCGTGTGAGCGTCAGGTTTGGGGTTATGCGAGTGTACTACACAGGTTGCTACTATATTAATGAATGCCGCTGTCCAAGCTGAGTGTTTGACTGAGATGTAAAGAGAGATCAGACGGAGAGAGTGTTTTGGATGGACAGGTCACTTAACATGCAGCCTCCCAAAACAAACAGCAAGAAACACAACGGGCCTTTACCCCTGCAGCAGTTGTCAGAGAGACGGAGCGAGAGAAACGAGAGAAAGAGAGATAGAGAGAGCGCGTCTCCAGAGGTTTGCAGACAGAACTCTGCCTCCAGCTGAAAACGGGAGACTGTCCGAGCGAAAAAGACAGCAGAGGGATGGAGAGACAGAGAGAGCGAGTTAAAGCGAGCTTGAGAAGGAACAGTAACTAGACTTGCTGGGTGATATGGCTATAAAATATCTATATGTCTCTCAATATTTTTCAGCTTTTTATGGTCTTCAATACAACTGAGGTTGCAGGTGTGTTCTGATTGGCCACGGAGAGAGAACAGAGAAGAAATAATGCTGAATGCCATTAATAAAATAGTTCAGGATAGCAAAATAAACCTGGTTTTCAACTTTTAAAAAGGAGGACACAATGCTCACCATATCTTTTGTTGTTGACGTTTAAGATTGTGTCCAATCAAACCCTACCGTATTGGTAGGACACACTGCCTGACAATCAAAATAAACAAAACTGCATGATTAAAAACAGACTATATTATAGAACATTCTGTAATGAAGCCAAAAAAGTCAAACGAATTCAAAACATTTAATGCGAGTAAAAACGCATAAAATCTAGGTCTAAATGAATCATGAAGAATGATATTGAAGAATTTTTTCACTTACAGCTGAAGTTTACATGCAAACCTTGCAAATTCTGCAAAATGTTAATTATTTGACCAAAATAAGAGAATGGATGTTATTTTTTATTTTGTACTAACCTGAATAAGATATTTCACATAAAAGATGTATACATATCGTCCACAAGAGAATATAGCAGTTGAATTTTTTAAAACTGACTGTTCAAAAGTTTAAAGTTCAAAAGTGATAGTTGTTCATGAGTCCCTCATTTGTCCTGAACAGTTAAACTGCCCGCTGTTCTTCAGAAAAATCCTTCAGGTCCCACAATTTTTTTGGTTTTTCAGCATTTGTGTGATTTTCGAGATCCATCTTCAGAAAGAAACACAATGAATTAAGAGCCGGGGGTATAAACTTTTGAACAGAACAAAGATGTGTACATTTTTCTTATTTTACCTAAATATCATATTTTTTTCCATTTAGTACTGTCCTTCAGAAGCTACAGAAGATACTTGCATGTTTCCCAGAAGACAACTTAAGTTACAATTTTTTCCTAATCTTCCAAAAAACAAAAAACAAACAAACAAACAAAAAAATCCAAAAGTTTTCACCCCCTGGCTCTTAAGGCATAGTTTTTTTTTTCCTTTTGGAGCATCAGTGAGGGTTTGAACCTTCTGTAATAGTTGCATATGAGTCCCTCAGTTGTCCTTAGTGTGAAATAATGGATCTCAGAATCATATAGTCATTGTTGGAAAGGGTTTACATACACAAAAATGCTGAAAAAACAAAGAATTTGTGGAACCTGAAGGATTTTTCTGAAGAACAGTGGGCAGTTTCAGTGTCAGGACAAACAAGGGACTCATGAACAACTATCATCATCAAAAAAAAAAAAAAAAAAACACAGCTGTGGATCATTCAGGTAACAACACCGTAGTAAGAATGAAGTGTATGCAAACTTTTGAATGGGGTCATTTTTATAAATTCAACTATTATTTTCTCTTGTGGGCTACATGTAAACATCTTTTGTGTGAGATATCTTATTCAGGTCAGTACTAAATAAAAAATAGCATGCTTTTTGTATGACCCCTCTTATTTTGGTCAAATCATTAACATTTTGCAGATTCTGCAAGATGTATGTAAACTTTTGACTTCAATTGTAAATGCACAAATAAAACAATGAATGTTAATAAATAGCAATATTTAACTAGATACATATTTTACTAAGCAATTAGTACTTAGACACAGTGACTAATGTTTGGAAGGTGACACAACCAAATCTGTGAATCAGTGTTTTGACTAAATTTATTCATTTTCATTTCCAAAAATGAAAATTACCCTATGATTAACTCCTAGTTGTATATGACTTTCTTCTTTCAGACAAAAAGAATTAGAGTTATATAAAAAAAATGTCCTGGCTCTTCCAAGCTTTATAATGGCAGTGAATGAGTGTTGAGATTCTGAAGTTCAATAAAGTGCATCCATCCATCATAAAAAGTACTCCACACTGTGGGGGCTAATAAAGGCCTTCTGAAGTGAATCAATGAGTTTGCATTAAAAAAAAAAAAAATATCCATTTGTAAGATCCGGTGAGAATATGCTAGTCACACGAGAACCAAGTTTTATTTACAGCAAAGGAAAACTACTCTCCACTTGAATTATACTGAAATCTTCCAACATTTTTCTTTACAAATCTTCATTTTGCACTTATATAATTAGTGACCGGCGTTTTGTTTTTGGTGTCTTCTTCGCGTTTCTGTGTTTGTCACCGTGTTCACCTACATCCTAATTCATCCGCTGGAAAGCCACTCTCTCGTGAACACGTGATTAGCTAGAGATAACGTTTAACGCATAACGTTTTAAATATGGATATTTTTCTTACATAAACACATCGATTCACTTCATAAGGCCTTTATTAACCCCCTGGACTCACATGGAGTACTTTTTATAATGGATGGATGCACTTTATTGGACTTCAAAATCTGAACACCCATTCACTGCCATTATAAAACTTGAAAGAGCCAGGGCATTTTTTCATATAACTCCAATTTTTTTCATCTGAAAAGAAGAAAGTCATATACACCCATACGATGGCTTGAGGTTGAGTAAATCATGGGGTAATTTTCATTTTTGGGTGAACTATCCCTTTAAGTGCAGTTGCTGCCTTAAATTTTCAAGTGTAATAAAATCATTTCTAATTAACTTATATTAAACTGACTTTAAAAAAAAATGAATCTCATTTAACTTAAAAAATGAAATTTAAATTAGTTAAATTATTTTGATTAATTAAAGAAATTGAAAAACATATGTTACCAAGACTAGTTGTGACTGAGAAACTAGTTAATTACACAGCCTCTTGGAAACTTAATGGTTGTATAAAAAGACATTATAATCATTGTATTATTCACTGTCACTAAATTTTATAACACGAATATTCAACATACTCATTTTGAAGTAGAGTGATCGAGAACTGAAGGGAAGCATAATTAAATCTAATACAGTATAGTGGAGATGCAGCATTTACTGGCTATTAAAGTCAATTTAAAGGGTGTTTTAATGATAAGGGACTTTGATATTATAAATCATTGAACGGTCTGTTATAGCATACTATACTCTATAAAACTCCAGGGCAAATTAGATGAGCTCCCCGCTCATATTCCCTAATCAATATACAGTGAGCGGCTCATGGACACCTGGAGAAAAAGACGCGTGCTGATTCAGAAATTCTGGGTCTGTAACAGAGGTGAAAAAGTAGTTCAAGGGCTACTTTCATGTTTGTATTACCATTTTCTCTTTCGACTGTAGGAAGCAGCGAGCTTCCCTCCTCCCACTTCCCCCAAAAGCTTTCTGTTCCATCTCTCCTCACACACATTCACAAAGCATATCATTACACACAATGGGGTTTTTATCACAAGCTGTCATGAAATACTGCTGGATTTGAATAGGAATTTAATTAGGCGTTCTGTGGGTTCGCACACACTCTAGAAATCTCTCCTGTCTTTTTTTTTTTTTAAAGGCACACACACACATACACACACGCAGGTACACGTGTACTCACAAACAACGGAACCCACTCAACTGCACACACACATTTTCAGACTAAAAATGAATAGAATATGAGAACAGATTTATGAATAAATATTTACATTATGCACCACGCCAACACAATGCTAACTTTTGCAACTGGAGGCTTCAGAATCACAGATGAAGAAAGTAATGAAGGCAGACATGCAACGTCAAGGCAGAAGGAAAATCTTGTAGATGTGAGTTTTGCATTACGTTTTTACATTAAAATTGTGTTTTTCTTTGGACCCTGCAGTCGTAGTAGCCCCAAATTCTCAAATAATCAATCAAAGTCTTGAATAACTGTCACAGACAAATGATATTACTGACAGTTGCTGTATAACTAGTCAGCCGGGAATAACAGGTCCAAAGCGGAATGCTATTTTCCGCTGACTTAGCCAAAATTTGATGATGTACACTGTAAAGTATATATTTGAAAATGTTACATTTTTACAACAAATATTACCTTTTATAGGACTTGCGATATTAAATATTAAAGATCAAAAAATAGCATACTCATAAAATATTTTATGAGTATGCTAAGCCATGGTCAGCACTGTAAAAATTCCAGCACTGCACATTTCTAAACCCTCATAAAAGGACAGACAATCTTGGGTTGATGTTTCAAATGACTGTGATACATTTAATAATGTAAAAACTTGAGTTTTTTAAATGACTGGGATCCTGAGGAGGTAAGGCCAGATACGTATTCTACGCAAGTACGTAAATCTAGACACAAATATTTGGCAAACGAGGTCTTGTTAAACATATGTGCGCTCTTGCGTTGATATGGCTGTAATAAACTACAATACTGAAGGGAGTGATAGATTTACTTTCAATGTCTGCGCAATTAAGCCAGATGTGTTATTGTTCCAGTAGCTAAAATTCATCAGTGGTTCTCTACCGTGACAGCTGTTGACCTGGAAGAGAAACCTGGCAATTCTCTCTGCTGGAAAATCTAGTTTAAGGAAGTAACAGTGTTTTAGATAGCAGATGTTTTCTAGCTGGTTCAAGGTTTACGATGAAAAGCTACTTGTAGGACCAGCTAAAACCAGCAAACATGATCCAAAGCACTGCTATAGGATTAAGCTAGATTTTCTATCCACCTTATTTTTGCTGTAAAAGTGGGCATGGCCATTTGTAAATTTTATGGGTCTGGCTTCCAGTTTCACCTGCGTCCAGCTATTTTTAGCTGTACAAAACAAGTTGTTTTGCTGCTTGATACTGCAAATTGGTGTGTCTTACCATATTATTTTAATGTATTATCTTAATTATGTACACACTGGTTTGTAGTGCAAACAGTTTTACAGTTTACTGCACGTTGTTATTCTTCTCGTTATTTCCCTATGGCAGACCAGAAGTCTCCCCCATAAGCTTATTTCGGCATTGAAGAATAAGGTGGATAAAGGAGAAGCAGCATTTAAGCTATAACTTAGAATATACAAGATAAAAAGAAAAAAAAAAAAAACATGGTTTTAACATTATCAAAACAATCAAAACCTTCAATTTTCACCCTAAACAAATCTAAGTTTTAAAAAATAATTATCATTTTTACAGAAAAAAGTTAAAATGCTACAGTAAAAACCTATTAAGTTACCTTTAAGTTATGGTTTAACAATTTACCTGTAAAATACAGTCAAATTTATGGTTTTTGCATGTACAATAAAAAAGTAAACACACATACCCAAACACATTCTTTTTATATAAATAATTTAACATAAACAAATTACATTATATTAATATAATGTACAAAATATAGTTATATGCCACCCCCTAATACAGGTGTGTCATTGTTAATTTTATTTTTTTATTTTTACTGTAAATTTCTGGCAACATACACTACCGGTCAAAAGTTTTTTTTTTCTTTTTTTAAAGAAGTCTCTTTTGCTCAACCAAGCCTTCATTTGTTTAATGCAAAGTACAGCAAAAACATTAAAATTGTGAATTTTTTTTTACTATTTTGAATAAGTGTTTTCTAATTGTATATAATTGTAAAATGTCATTTATTCCTGTAATTTCAAAGCTGAATTTTTAGCATCATTACTCCAGTCATGTGATCCTTCAGAAATTATTCTAATATTCTGACTTGCTGCTCAAAAACATTATTATTATTATGTTGAAAACAGATGAGTAGAATTTTTTTTCAGGTTTCTTTGATGAATAGAAAGTTTGGAAGAACAGTATTTATCTAAAACAGAAATCTTCTGTAACATTATAAATGTCTTTTTCATCACTTTTGAATTTAAAGCATATATTTCAGATAAATGCTGATCTTGGGATCTTTCTGTTAATCAAAGAGTCCTGAAAAAATGTACTCAGCTGTTTTAAACATTGAATATATACAAAAAAAAAGTTTCTTGAACAGCAAATCAGCATATTAGAATGATTTCTGAAGGATCATGTGAAACTGAAGACTGGAGTAATGATGCTGAAAATTTTGCTTTGATCACAGGAATAAATTAGATGAAAAAAAAAACAACAACTTTATTCAACAATTTCTTGTCGGATGCTTCACGGTACTCTCATGAACGTGCGTCTGACATGGAAGACAGAAATTGTAAAATAAATTAGTTATTTTTGTTTTCTTTGCACACAAAAAGTATTCTCGCAGCTTCTTAACATTACGGTTGAACCACTGATGTCACATGGACTATTTTAAAAGTCCTTACATCCTTTCTGGGTCTTGAACGTGGCAGTTGCGTTGCTGTTTATGCAGGGTTTTGGGCCTATTCGTAAACCTCCATAGCTACCTCGTTTCTGTTTCTCTCTCCCTCCTTCTCCTGAAGTGCTCCTGACTGCATTTCATAGACAAAATATCCTCTATAGCAGCTGTCAAAGTGGTTAGCCACTGGCTTGAATCTTTATCTGCAGTTTGACGTCCAATAAAAAAACTGCCCTACAGGTTCGATATCTTTTTCCCTTACCACACGGTGCAGGAGGAGGAAACGTAAAGCTTCTAACTGCGCTCGTTTAGAAGTGAAGAGAAGGTTATCCACCTTTTTCGACTGCGGCCAGAAGAACTCACAGAGATAACGGACAACACACACACACTCACACTCAAAAGTGGTGCTTTTAATTAGTCCAGTCACTCTAATGAATGTGGGGTGGGATGGGAGGTGTACAAGATGAGAATTGGCCAAAACGACTTTTAGTAAACAAATCGTTATTGAACCATTTTCCCTCCACCCTCTTTTGCGTGAGCATTAGCATGGCCATGCGGATTTTCAAAGCACACAAACATTAACAAAAATTAGTGATTCATAAATGCATTACGCTAATAAGCAGTGGCAGAGGAACATTTAGGAGAATTTCAAAAGTCGCATCCAAATAAAGCCATTAGAAATTACCAGTAAATGAGCTATTCACCATGAATAATGAATTCCGTTACAAACTGAATCACTCAGGGCATGTTCGATTACTCATTCAGACAGAATAAACCGCCGATGCTGCATAAAACGCTTTCGTCAGCCTCCAGTTTGCGCCGTCGGCGGGCAAAGTAAGATTTAAGTTTTCAAACTTGCCTGTTGTTCGTTTACACACTTGTGCGCTAATAGAAGCTCTCCGTCTTCATACAGCCACTTGTTTTTCTGCAAACCCATCTTCCAGGAGAACTGCTTAAAGAGTTGCACATAATTACACTTTACTGGTCGCCGAGTGCCCACAGCGTGCTTGCAGACAGCGTTTTATTTGCACACTTCAATTTGTCGTTATTTCCGCTAACTGCACCGCACTGCAGTGCCTGGGTTTTGTACAGCAACGCAATGACTTACACCACCCGCAGAACCAGTGTCTTTTTTTTAGTGCTGAAAAGAATTTGGCAGATCCCAGTAAACAAAGCATTGACAGTTACACGGATCCTGACTCACAAGTCACGAAGGTGAACTGTTAATGATTAGAGTGCCACCTGTAAACAGAATTTTTAATGAAATTAATAACAGAGTCACTTAAATATCTGCATTTCTGAACATTTTTAATCACATTTTGAAATATAAAATGTTTAAAATGGGCCCAAGGCAAACTCCAGTGTGAAAACAGATGACTGCCTTTATTCAAACACTGATTGAAAGTAGAAATATGAATTTTGAATAATAAAAAATAAAAAAATAAAAAAAATACATGAATGCAAACAAACCAGAATTGTTATTGTTAACTAAAACTAAAACAGAAACACTTCATATGATTATCTAATGTTAAGATTATTTAACTAGATTAGTTAATACAGTATGAACTATAGTAACAAAGTATTTTAATGTCAACATTTATTAATACATTATTAAAATCAAAAGTTGTAGCTGTTAATATTTAATGTCTGAGCTAATAATGAACAATTGCATTTATATTAACTACAGTTAATAAAAATAAATACTGTAGAACAAACGTATTGCACATTGTTATGTTAACTAATAGGATGCAAAGTGTTACCACTAAACTATTAAAAATCATTTTTGTTTACTGAAAGCTGAAATAAATATGGAAGCTTGTTTCTGTCATTGAAGAAACATTTTTTAAAAAGGTCATTGTGACATTTTATCTCACAATTCTGACTTTTTCTGAGATTTGTGATAAAAAACAAATTGTGAAGATTTATTGTGAGATATAAACTTGCAATTCTGAGAACATATCAGTCTTTTTACCCTCAAAATTTGATTTTATAACTCGCAGTTTATATCTCACAATTCTGACTTTTTTCTCAGAATTGTGAGATATAAACTTGCAATTGCGATTTACAAAGTGAGAATTGTAAGATATAAACTCACAATTCTGAATGTTTCTCAGAATTGCATAATATTAGGGCCAGGCGATAATTCGGTAACGATAATTTTCGCAATATAATTTTCCTCAATAAAACGATATGAGAAGTTTGAGAAATGTTCGATAGAATTTTTATGTGCCAAAAGTGGAACGAAACAGCGTGACTCATTTGAATCACACCACATGGACCGTTTATCTGCTCGGACCAAAGTTCAAACTGCCGCCCTGCGCGAGCTCACTAGAGAAGATGCATTTATTATGTCGATGCAGTGCGGACGCGTCTGGAAAAACCGAGCACGTTGCACCGCATGCGTGTCCCTTCCGTTATGAGCGCAGCTGCCATTTGACATAATGAACTTGAACGCGCAAAAGACGCGATATGTGAACGGCTCCGTCACGCGAGCACTAAACAGCGCTGTGAGATCCAGTGTGAAACACTTGAATTCAGCGATGAACACAAATGACTCTGTGATTCAAACTAGTTTAAAGCTGTGTGCAACGAGACAGTCAGAAGGCTTTTCAATCTACACATCGCCATCATTTACCATGGATTTACTGTAGTAACACTCACTGCACCATGGTATTGTGGCAGCAATATGGGATATTCACATTGAATTTTATTAGGAGTAATGGTATATAATTATAGTATGTATGTATTTGTGATTCAGCTATAGCATGTGTGCATTTATACTGAATGCTTTTAGACTACTGTTTTTCCTACAAATAGGCTACCTATAAAACCATGTACACTGTAAAAAACAATTTGTTGTGTCAACTTAAAATAATTTGTAACCTGGCTGCCTTAAAATCTTAAGTACAGTCAACTCAAAAAAGTTTATTCAACTTGAAATGTTAAATTATACTAAGTGACAACTTAGATATTTGAATAGAATCAATTTAAAATTTTAAGGCAGCTGGGTTACTTACCCATCTGTTAAGTTTAGCAAACACAAATATCTAAGTTGTTACAGTACAACTTAACATTTCAAGTTGAATAAATTGATTTTAGTTGACTGAACTTAAAATTTTAAGGCAGCAGGGTAACAAATTATTTTAAGCTGACTTTTTGTTTTTTATTTTTTACAGTGTAGTTATATTTTTACCATGGTATTGAGGTACCATTATGTGTGGTTTTAACTGTGTTGATCATGATTTAAAATGTATGCTTGCTACTATGGGAGACCAATGCTTAATTAAAAAAAAAATAAATAAATAAACCTGGGTTAGAATAAATTTAACCATATAAAACTGAGGTTGCTACAATTTTTACAGATGTTACTGATTGATAATGAACAAAAATTTACCTCTGCATCCTCAAGCTACTATCAAATGTGCATTTCTAAGAGACAAAAAAAAGTGATATTATTATTATTATTATTATTATTATTATTATTATTATTATTATCGGACAACCCAAATCTATTTCTTGATTTGAAACAATATAACTCATTAGAACATGCAGAAATTAATTTTTCTATTTAGATATTTATTTTGTTAAGGAAAATTAATGGTCTGGCTTCTACAACTTCCACTTTGGAGCAAAAATCTGACTTTAAATTGGAAAGAAATAAAGATTTGACATTTATCGTGATAATTATCGTTATCGACTGATATGAAAAAAATTATCGTGATAATTTTTTTGCCCATATCGCCCAGCCCTACATAATATAAACTCGCAATTGTGAGTAAAGTCAGAGTTGTGAGATATAAACTCTGAGAACATATCAGTCTTTTTTTCCCTCAAAATTGGACTTTATAATTCGCAACAGAATTGTGAGATACAAACTTGCAATTGTGAGAAAAAAGTCCGAATTGTGAGATAAATATTATTTTTTTCAGTGGCGGAAACAGGCTTTCATAAATAAAACAAATATTAATTTTTAAAAAATATTAAAATTACTAAAACAAAAAAAAATTATATAGAAATAGTGAAAAAAAGCTGTAAAACTAGACTAAAAGACTATTAAACTATGAAAAAAAGCTAAAAGTAAAATTTCTAAAACAAACTGAAATTAAAAGAAAAAAATAAATAAATAAAGTAAATATTAAAATAAAAAGAGGCAAAAAGGAAAAAAGGTTCAAACAATGTGATCACCTTACACGGGTGTACTTCTTACACCCGAAAACCTGCCAAACAGGGTAACAATTTGCGTAGTATTCCAGCACAGACTCTAAGCACTATCCTGTATTTATATTTAAATTTTTACTTTGCCATTGAATAAAAGCTTTTAACTATTTTGATACTGAAGTGTGATTTGGACTCATTTTTCTAGCAAGTATACACACCAAGGAGCACCTCTGTCACAAAAGAACATGACATGTTCTGACATGTTTATTTGGTGTTCAACCTTGGCTAAAATTCAGTGGTCTAAAATCATTTTCTTACACACATCATGTTCAAATGAAACCCTAAGCTACTACTCTGCTACCATATACCTTGCATACCTGATGCTCTTCAGTTCTTGAAATCACCACATATTTTACAAGCGGATCACCGCGGAGGTGTTTTACAGGCCCTGTGTCCTCCAGCCTCTGCTCTGAATCTATCAGAGGTGATAGATCTCAGTCCTTGGAGCCTAGTTTGCGGTAATGACCGAACTGGAGTTTAAATATATACAGGATGAAAACCGAAATTACAGGGGATCTTTTGACCTTTGATTTACATGGTGAGTAAGAGAGCAATTTAGAAAAAAAAAGGTCAGTTTCATCAAAATCCCACTAGACACAGCAAGAAGTTTTTATATGGTGTAGCAAAAAACAAACTAGCAATGATGGACTGGACTAAATAAAACAGCTAAAGACCTGCACTGGTTCAACTAACAAGTTCATCGTTAGTATTAAATACACTTTCTATATTAATGAGTGGCACTACACTTTAATGAACGTTTCTTTAAATATTATTACCTCAACTATGAACATTTCTGCTCTGAAGTTATCAAGTTTCAGCAATCATCTCCAGTTTGGATATTTGCTAGTGAGCTAAATCTTGCGTTCTACAGTACACATCACATACGTCTCAGTGAGTGAACACCAAACAAATTTACTTTAAAAACGCCATATAGCCATTTATGCTAAATTGCCGTTTACTACGGTTACTTCTTAGACAATCTGAGGGTATGTGTGCATAAATATGCATCTTTTGACCATTTTGCAAATGACTGTTCTATGCTGCTCAGTGAGCCGAATGTTAAGTGACTGGAAATCTGCTTTGCGCCAACTGTGAGAGTTCTTGTGGAGAAAGGCTAAGTTACTTAACTCTCCCAGTGCGAACAATAGATCAACAGGCTCAAATGCTCTCAGTTGAGTAAACAAAATAGAGTGACCTTAACATAAATGCCAATCAGACCTCTGTCGTCTCATATGGCGGCATAATGAGGATGTGTCAGCCATCCTCTAAGTAAATAGACTGTAAATGGCATGAATCCGTGTAGCTGCTGAGTACACCAGTGTTTTGTACAGGATTCTGTTTTTGCAGAACACAAATCACCAGAAAACCATCCAGACTTAAAGGTGCACTGAAGTGCCTGTCTTCCTGAAACAGGAACATTTCAAGGGCGGGACATATCAAGCAGCCACACCCCCTTTTTTTTTTAAATAGCCAGTAGCGTTTTCGTTTATATCAACAGTGATTATAATTATGCTGCGGATGTGTAGTTTAGAAGAGTGTTACCTCTTTCGCCCCAATGGAAACATATTCACACTGTCTGAAACGTCGCCTAGCACCTATATAGTGCACTACGTGCCATTCACTGTACAGAAAATACTAACTCTGTGAACAAGTGACCGATTTCAGCTGCAGCTTCAGTGTCTACTTATAGCGTAGGGGGCGGGACGGAACGTTTGATGAGAAGCTGAAGTGCAGGGTGATGTCATCAAAATCGATGATCCATATTGGTGGAAGTTAGAGACTGTAAGTTTTGAATGCTTATATCTTGTAGATATAAATTTTATTGTTTTGGAGCACAATAAGGCTAACATATTCTTACTAAAAGCCAAAAAACTTCCATTTTGATTTCATGGGGTCTTTAAAATCTTCAGATGTAAAATTTCATTATAAATTATTAATCCCTACACCCTACATCCCATCCCCTTTTTTTTTTTTCAGACTATAATAATCTAAAAAGAGTGGAATAATGTACAATTTTACACAAATTTTAACTGTCCCCCAGTTTTAATCAATAAAAGTATGTATATTTTATTAGTTAAATATTATCAAAAAGACAGATTAAACAATGAAAAAAAAATAAAGAATACATTTTTGCCATTGTTACATAACGATTAACATTTCCTCTAATACATTTCTTAAAAAAAAATACACTTTATATTAAAACATGGTTTTAATATAAAACAAAACAAAGGTTAAAAAAAATCAATAAAAAAAAAAATCAAAGAAATTAAGAAAATAAACAGAACACTTGTGAACAGAATATATTTAAATTCTGCAGTTTCTGCAGTTACATTCAACATGCAAATAAAATAAAAAAAAATAAAATATTATAATTAAAATAAAATAAAAATTATAATTGCATTATAAAATAAAATAAAATATCCACCTTATTTTGGCCGTAAGAGTGGTCTGGGCATTGTAATATAATATAATATAATATAATATAATATAATATAATATAATATAATATAATATAATATAATATAATGTCCACCTTATTTACTTGTGAACAGAATATATTTAAATATTGCAATTTGTTCATTACTGTTCAAGGGTTAAAACATGCAAATAAAATAAAATAAAATAAAATATAATTAAAATAAAAATAAAAATAATAATTATAATTATATTATTATAATTATATTATAAAATAAAATAAAATATCCACCTTATTTTGGCCATAAGAGTGTCCTGGACCATTTGTAAATACAATATAATATAATATAATATAATATAATATAATATACATCTTATTTTTGCTGTAAGAGTGGTCATGGCCATTTGCAAATGTTATGGGTCTGGCTTTCGGTCTCATCCACTTCCAGTTATTTTTAGCTGCACAAAACAGCTTGTTTTGCGGCTTGATATTGCAAATTACCATATTATTTTAATGTATTAATTATGAACACACTTGGTTTGTAGTGCAAACTGTTTTGTCGTTTACTGCACGTTGTTATTCTTCTCGTTATTTCCCTACAGTGGCTAATAAACCATGTTTACTTGCGCATTAAAGGTGGATAAAGAGACTTACTGCAATTCATAGCTAAAAAAACCCACCAATATCACTCTAGTAAATTACACTACTCGATTTAGTAATAATATAGATGCGAGAAATGCTGAAGTGACTAATAGACAGTACCACTCAAAACAAATGGGTTTTGGCAACCAACCAACAGCGGTGGCAAAATCATTTCTACTGACCAAGTTCTTATGAGGGGGAAAAAGGGGAGTTTTCTAGAAAGAAATTGTGAAAGGGCTGTGTCAGTTGGCCAGATGTTTTTGGAATGGAGTGGTTTAACGCTAGCCGAGATTTCCAAGTACGTAAATAAGACTTGCTAACAGCCCCTGTCTGCGTGTCTCTTTCACTTATTCTCACGGAGACGAGGGCTCAGGTCGGTAGAGAGCCCAAGGTTGAGGGGGTTTCTGCTGATTGTCGAGGACATTTCTTCTGGTCTCAAGCCTCTCTCTGGCCAGGATAAAGCACCGGGAAATATGCGGTGAGCCGGCGTACGCGACGGCAGCGAACCACCTCATCTGAATCCGCTGGGGCCTCTTGTCTTACAAGGACACAGGCTGGATATTCCCACCTGGCGTAAACACTATTGGACAGGCGAGGAATTGAAGAGCACTCTCTTCCCTTACACTCACTCAAATCAGCACAGGAGGCGCACGGCATTCATTCACTCGGCCCGAACGTTCTCCCGCTTTATCTTTCTTTCTCTCTCACACTTTTTCCTCCTTCGTTCATTCTCTTTTTCTCCCCCGAGATGAAGGACGAGTCCCTGAGTGGGAGAGAGAGCGAAAGCCTGTTGAAAGTTCTCATGGTGAGCCTGCCTAAAGCTGCTCTCTATAGCATGATCAATATTTGACCTTCCACAGTATTATCATTCTTCTCTCCCTCTTTTTTTCTTATTCCCCCGTTGGAGCCTGAAATTACATTCTCTGCTAAAGGCCGCCATGCACAGTAGCTTCTCAAAATGGCCCTGCCAACTACAGAGAGAAAGAAAGAACGTCGGACGGGGTTCAGAATGAGAGCGCCAGCCGCCTCCGAGGATTCTGGGGAATAGAACAGTCTGTCATAGATGCAAAGCTGATGCAATGGAGTATAGCTCGAGTCAGCCTGGGCTAATAGTTCCTGCTCATGCCTAGGTACTATTCAGGTCTCAGATGATGGCTAATAAAGGTAATGCTTCTTAATGCGACTGTTTACTTCATTACATGCTACTAATAGAGTTAGCAAGGCAGGCAGGGGTGTAAACAATCATTAAAATGCCCCACTAAATTTTGTCCCACCCACTTGTAATAATAAAACAATGGAATAAAAGGAAATTCAGTGTAATTTTCCCATGTCAGTTATTTAGTTTTTTTTACTCCTGTTAATACTTACCAATCAAAAACATACTACTGCATTGGTAATTGACACCATACGGATGTGTATGACCGTTGTGTTCATGTCTTTTGAGGCTGTGTCAGGTTAACAGGTTAACAGCCGCTCATTGATGTCAGGTCCAAAACAGTGGACCAATCAGAAGACCACAGAGGCGGGGCAAGCATTGCAAGCTTTTGTTTACAGCAGCAGGTTGGTATGGCAACTTTTGTATTTGACGGCAAGATGGCGGAGTAGGCATTTTACCAAAGTCCCTTTAAGGAACGTCATTTCACTCAGCGGCCATCTTTGAAACACCTCTCGGGAATGCAAGTGCAGCTCCTATCTCTTTGAGTGGGGAAACATCAAATTCTCCAAACCTGTTCACCAAGCTTATGATTAAGTCTACGTTTACACTAGTGCGTTTTCATTTTGAGACGCGTAACTTTTGCTACTGTTACGCCTATTGTTTACACTACTCCAGTGTTTTCGACCCTCGAAAACAGAGACTTTCGAACTCCAGGGTTGCGTTTCAGTAAACGGACCGAAACAGAGACTTTTGAAAAGGATGACGTGACGTCGCTCTACGTATCCTTGATGACCATGTAAACAATAACATCATGCTCATTGTTGTACCAATAGATATGTATAGGTAGATTCCCCGTTCAACCGTTTCAAGCATGTAGATGTGTCTGCCATTTAAATAATAGGGCATCTACTTATACATATCTATGGTTGTTCCTGCATGAATGGTCATGTGACATGCGTTTTCAGTTGTGTAGTGTAGACGGAGATCATTTCTGAAACGCAGTGAAAACGCCAGTGTAGACAGAACGCTAGTGTAAACAGGGCCTAAATTTCATATTTGAAATCACCAATGAAATCTGACAACAAATGTTGTTTCTTTTGCTCAAATAGCGTTAAAAAAAGCATTTTTAGGCTAGACCAGCCGGTGCACATTGGCAGTCCTGAGTGTATGTCTGTTTCTACAGCAAACGGCAGCTGCAGTAACGTGCTTTACTGATTAGCGATTGGCTTGTTTATTCCGAAGGCGGGGTTCCTGCGATAGAGCGGCCATAATGAGCGTTGCATTTTTCCCCATTCAAAACTATACGAGTGACACATCTTGGGTATTCTATATTCTTAGATTTTTTTTTAACCATTTCTGTAAAAAAGGAAAGAAATATTACAATAAATTTAATATCAATACATCACAGTAATTGGCAATTGTGAACAAGGCTTAAAACATGCATGTATACATTAAAATAAAATAAAATAAAATAAAATAAAATAAAATAAAATAAAATAAAATAAAATAAAATAAAATAGGTTGGGAAAACAAGCAATATTCCTGGGAGACTCCAGCCAAAAGATTCTACAGGTCCTAAATAGAGACAGTAAGTCAGAATATACATGCTTTTTTAACCATTTCTGAGCACTGAGTCTTGTGTTTAAGATGCAAAGATGTGTTCTGTGTGAATGGCAGAAGCTGCGATTGTCATGTGTATCTTTTAGTGAAGCATGGTTGTGATCATCCGAAGGCCAGAGGGCGTTCTCAAGTGAAAACTCCAAATACTCCTAAATAAGAAATCACTGCAGCTGAATAAACAGTACTACACAGAGCCGTAGCTCACTGAGAAGCTACGCTAACAGTTGTCATTATCACGAACAATTTCTTTTGCAATAATAAAACTGTTTTTGTGTAACCTGTCAGTGAACTTTGGCTCTGTGTAGTAAATGCTGCTCCATCTGAAAGCAAGTGATGGAGACTTACAGCTGATTACAGAGCCAGCTTTACTGACAAAATACGCGTTTGATTAATCGTGCAGACCTAGTGACAGGTCAAGATCACTAAGAGGAAGAACATACGCAACGGTCATGAGTCAGATTCACATCTATAACTATGAAAAAAATAATAATAATAATAATAAAAATAAATACAAACAGTCGTTCATTAATCGTAATCAAGATAAGTTGCTCAATTAATTGAGATTTTGATTTTAGGTCATATCACCCAAAAATATAAAAACTGTTTAAAAAAAAAAGGAAAGGAATATTACAATAAATTTAATATCAATACATCACAGTAATTGGCAATTGTGAACAAGGGTTAAAACATGCATGTATACATGTGTATAAAATAAAATAAAATAAAATATGTTGGGAAAACAAGCAAAATTCCTGGGAGACTCCAGCCAAAACATTCTACAGGTCCTAAATAGAGACAGTAAGTCAGAATGAACATGCTTTCCGGCTTTCCTCTCATTACTCGGATTAATCTTGCAAATTAATTTTGCGTTGACATTGAGGAACGTGTTGCAATTTTCTTTTGATTAAAAGCTGCACTGTTTTTTGAATAAACGCCTTTTATGTTTTGAATAAATTTGTTTTCCAAAAAAAAAAAAGGGATGAATGAATGATACTACACCGAAAATCCAAAAGTGAAAATAAAAGAAAGCGCCTCTGATGATTACAGAAATAAATTAAAGTGAAATTATTCGAACAAAGGCAACATGATAAAATCCACTGATGTGAAAGAGTTTGTGTGTGCGTGTCTGTTTGATAATAAAATATTAAATTCCTGAGGGATTTAGATCATGCTGGGTTTAATTCTGTTGGAATAGTAATCAAAAGGAACATGAATTAAAATAAGAAGATGAAAAAAAATATATATATATTGGCTTTTTGGGGGGGGATACAACGCTAATCAAATAGAACTAAATTACAGTACGTTCTTATTTAAATTCCTGCTTAACCTTCGAGTTCTCATCCAGCGAAATACGCCGAAGTCCAGCGTCAACCACTCAAACCTATTAAAAAATACAAATTACATGCTTCTCAAATCTCAGTGTGTGATTTAATTCAGTCTATTTAGATGACGCCCCTCCGGGCTTCACTAAAACAGCAGGTACCGAAGGACTGCTTACAAGCGTAACCAGAAACAACCTGAAGTACCACCAGCATTCTGAATATTCCAATAACGTACGACTCAATAAAAGTAAATGTAATTCCGTCAGCCGTAAATGTCTTTTTGTTGTTAGATAAAATCATTCACTCCGCAGAAGGTCTACACTTGAAACGAACAAAGCATATCACATTTTTTCCCCCATACGCATCCATCTATCCAAGTTTCAATCTATCCACTAAAAGGGACACATCTGTCACAGCAAACACAAAATGGAGGCCATTTGTTTGAAAATGTGCGCGTGTGTAATATGCATGTATCTCGTTGCCCCCATTTCCATAGAAATCAAAAGCCGTCAGAAGTTTACTCATCCCCCTGTTTTGACTCCATTCAATCAAGTGTGTGTATAATTACCCAACTGCCGTATGCTAATCTACGGGGACCCAAATATTGCGGTTTGACAAATCCTTCATTTGTATTCACCCGCCACACAAAGCATCAATCGTGCCTTCGGTGCAGGCGCCCCCCCTAAACTTACCCGCGCACCCCCCAATTCCCTAGAAAACAGAGCTGCGGAGCAAGCGCCGCCTGATTAGAACTGGGATGCATGCTGGGATCTGCGTGTGTCATTAATATCTTCCCATCCAGATGGCTCTTTCTAGGTATTTGAATTCATAAAAAGCGCTAAGGTTGGGTCCTGCCCTGGAAGAGTTCGGCGAGGCGGGCTGTCAGCGGGAACAGAGACCGCGAATAAACAGAGTGTGCGTTCCAAAGTTGGCCACCCGCTGGGGCTAATAAACGCCCCTCTTTCTTTGGTCACCCAGCCTCGGAGAGCAGGCAGCGGCTGTAATTGCCATGGCGATGTGCTGAATCCGCAGACACAGGTAAGCGCACGTTCGCCGGCGCGTCGTGTTCTAAATGGGGCCATTTTTTGCTCATCGCCGGCATTCATTACGCACACCATTGATTTGTGCGAAGCGTGTCGCTTGTCATGTGTGGGTGTCTTTTTTAACAAGTTTCTGCAAGAAGCGGCAAAAAAACCCCTCTGTGCGTGTGACTAATATGTGTATAAATATATATCTAAATGCCTGCCGGTGCCTCCGTTGCGTTTTAGACCTGAAACAAATGACAGTGGCGTGTTGATAGATGGATGAAAAGGTGAAAAGCCTGTCAGGCCGAAAGTGTTCCATCACACGGTCACCGCAGCTCTCGTCTTTTGTCCGTGTGTGATTATGACGGCCGCTGCAATCTCCTCACAAAAGGGTGAGCGGAGAGAGGGCAGTGTTTCTGTCAGCTCGTCTCCTCCCCTTTAAATACAGTCTGCACAGCTGCCTCAATGAAAGAGCGTCTCTCCCCCCGCCAGCGCTCTCTGTCACACCACTCTCAAACTGAGCTCATCTATCTGTCTGTCTGTCCATCTATCTATCTATGCTTATTTACAAGAGAAAAGTACCTTTATCAATCTGTCCATCTGTCTATCTACCCATCGATCTATCACTTTCTGACCATCTGTCCATTTACCCACCTGTTTATTTTCAACAAAAACAATCTCTTTTCCTTTTTTCTATCTTTATTTACAAACCATCCGTCCATCTGTTTTTCTATCTGTCTATCTATGTATCTATCTATCTATCTAATCAATCGTTCTTTCTTTCATCATCCTATTATCATTCTATCTATCGTTCTTTCTTTCATCGTTCTATCTTGCATTTATCAAACGTTCTTTCTTTCATCATCCTATCATCTACCTATCTATCATTCTTTCATTTAATCAGTCGTTCTTTTTCATCGTTCTATTTATCATTTATCTATCTAATCAATCGTTCTTTCTTTCATCGTTCCATCTATCGTTCTTTCATTTAATCAGTCGTTCTTTTTCATCGTTCTATTTATCATTTATCTATCTATCTAATCAATCGTTCTTTCTTTCATCGTTCCATCTATCGTTCTTTCATTTAATCAGTCATTCTTTTTCATCGTTCTATCTATCTATCTATCTATCTATCTATCTATCTATCTATCTATCTATCTATCTATCGTTCTTGCATTTATCAATCATTCTTTTTTCATCATTCTATCATTGTTCTATCTATCGTTCTTTCTTTCATCGTTCTATCTATCATTCTATCTTCCATCTACCTATCTATCTATCGTTCTTTCATTTAATCAATCGTTCTTTCTTTCATCATTCTATCATCTATCTATCTATCTATCTGTCTATCTATCTATCTATGTATCGTTCTTGCATTTATTAATTGTTCTTTTTTAATCATCATTTAATAATCATCCTATCCATCTATTGTTCTTTCTTTCATAGTTCTATCTGTCTATCTATCTATCTATCTATCTATCTATCTATCTATCTATCTATCTATCTATCTATCTATCATTTATCAAACGTTCTTTCATCGTTCTATCTTGCATTTATCAATTGTTCTTTTTTAATCATCATTTAATCATCGTTCTATCCAGCTATTGTTCTTCCTTTCATCGTTCTATCTATCTTGCATTTATCAAACGTTCTCTTTCATCATTCTATCATGTATCTACCTATCTATGCTTATTTAATCAATCGTTTTTTCTTTCATCGTTCTATCTATCTATCTATCTATCTATCTTTCTTTTATCATTCTATTTCATTCTATGCTTATTTACAACAAAACAATCCCTTTATCTATCTATCCATCTATCATTTAATTAATCCTTTTTTCTTTCATCGTTCTATCATCTATCTATCGTTCTTGCATTTATCAATCGTTTTTTTCATTTAACAATCATCCTATCCATCTATTGTTCTTTCTTTCATTGTTCTTTCTATCTATCTATCTATCCATCCATCCATCCATCTATCATTTATCATACATTCTCTTTCATCGTTCTATCATCTATCTATCTATCTTTCTTTTATCATTCTATCTTTCATTCTATCTATGCTTATTTACAACAAAACAATCCCTTTATCAATCAATCAGTCAATCAAATCTATCTATCTATCTATCTATCTATCTATCTATCTATCTATCTATAACAAAACAATCCCTTTATCCATTTATCCCTTTAACAATCCCAATCCATCTGTCTGTCCATGTATCGATCCATCTGTCTAGCCACCTATCCATTATTCCATCTTTCCATCTGCTCATCGCCCAACCTACATACTCATTTATCTGTCCATCTATCTGTCTCTATGTTCACTCATCCTGCCCTTTTTCTTCTTCCAGCCTTTTTGTTTCTTAATTCCTCACTACAGCCTCTCTTCTTCTCCCACCAGTGGAGATTTGGAGGACGGAGGGTACAAGAGCAAACATGGAGATTAGTAGTAGCTAATAATCCTCTTTTTCCACACACACTCTCATATTTCTAAATTAAAGAGGAGTGCAGGGGGGCTTATAAAACATTAAAGGCCGCTCCGTCTGAGCAGCCGCGCCCTCCGCCCACCCCTGGGGCTGCAGTGCACCCTGGGATTTGCAGAGAGTAAACTGAAGCCATACATCATTGAGCGGCGGGCCACAGGAGAGGAGTGCGGGCCAATAATTCTGAGGTTAAACAATGTAATTTGGATCTTGTACATGCAATTTATTTCAGACGTCAGAAGAAGTTCGAACTTTTCTCTATTATTTAAAGGCAAACGAAAGCTAGTGGCAAAGGGGTGAAAACGGTATCTAACAAAATAAGCTGTTTACTGCTTTAGCGTCCTCATTCTTATTAGCTCAACTTCAAACAGTTTACAGAAGGCTGCTGTGTGTCTGTTTATGTACTTTGTCTCCTTAACCTTGTAATTATCGTAATCCTTTTTTATTGCAATCACAAAGAAGCAACTGATCAGACTCCATAATAACAAGGAGAGATGTTCAACCTTCATTTAACATGCATCATTAATGAACAATTCGGCCCATGCTATCCTTCCTTAGGGTGCTGTCAGCATTCATACGGGATTGTTCGTCTTTGCAGGCTGGAACAAACCAAGTTCCCTGCTCCAAGATGTCTGTCTCTAAATGACACACTGATATTTAAAACCACAATTAATTTTGCACTTAATTTTCATGTGGGTCCTGTCTTGTAGGGTGTCAGGGTGGTGGTTCGGAAACGGGGAGGAAATCTCCCGCAGTTTAGAGGATTAACGGCTACAAAGTGCCCGCCAGAAATAAAAGAAGGCCAGCCGGTGGAGTGATACAAGTGAATTAAAAGATTAAGGTGGTTTATAAAGACTGATTACAAAGCCATAGGGGTTTCTGAATGGGAAGACAAACCTTGCGATGGGATAATTCCCTTGTTCTTTCTCCTCATGGATGAGCTATTATTTCACGTTGTACTCTCTCCTTTAAATCGATTAGTAATGGACACCCAGATCGAGACTTTGGCTTATAACAGGGTTGAAAGTGAATGAGACCTAAAAAGCAGAAAGAGGAGAGGAAAAGAGACAGACTGAAAAAGGCTGCAAAATAACACTATTTACGCAAAAATCTATGAATCAGAGTCCAACCTTGAACACCAACAAAGCCTCAGAACATATTTGTTCTGTCAGTAAAAAGCACATAGCAGTTAGCTAGAAAAACAGATTTGAAAGCACTACAAAAGGAACAAGCCACATCATTTCAGTACAGAACAGAAAAGAACAGAACAGAACAGTATATATAAATAAACTTGCAATTTCTGTGATAAAGTCTCAGCCTCAGACGGAACACCTACAGACCGCCTACAGGCCATTCACTAACTGCCTGATGCATATTGCACAATAAAACGGTAAGCACTTGTGAAAATCGAGAGCTTCAGTCAAAAAAGCAACTTTTGGGAGCATTGGACTTAATCCATTATATTTAGAGGTTTAACCAAGGCAAATTAGTTACCCATGTTTGTTTTCTGTTTGCCAAATAATCTGTGGTCATTACAGAAATATGTGACATATCTGCTAATTTCTTCTGCATTTTCAGTACAATCATTTGCAGTGACTACTGTGACATATTTTAATATGTGTCTAAAATATTTTTCCAAGAATGTCTATTATTATGTATCATTCCATCCCATCTTCACAAGTGGTCAAAACAACTTTTTTTGATGAACAAAGAACAGAACAGCAGTTTTTAAACAACATTTATTCTGAGGGGCCTATCACGATCATTTTTTTTCATATCAGTCGATATCGATAATTATCACGATAAGTTTAAAGTCAGATTTTTGCTCCAAAGTGAAAGTTGTAGAAACCAGACCATTAATTTTCCTTAACAAAATAAATATCTAAATAGAAAAATTCATTTCTGCGTGTTCTAATGAGTTGCATTGTTTCAAATCAAGAAACAGGTTTGAGCTGTCTGATAATAATAATGATAATAATGATAATAATATTAATAATATCACTTTTTTGTCTCTTAGAAATGCACATTTGATAGTAGCTTGAGGATGCAGAGGTAAATTTTTGTTCATTATCAATCAGTAACATCTGTAAAAAAAAAAAAAAAAAAAATTCTGACCCAGTTTTCTATTTTTATTTTTTATTGTTTTTTTTTTAAATTAAGCATTGGTCTCCCATAGTAGCAAGCATACATTTTAAATCATGATAAACAGTTAAAACCACACATAATGGTACCTCAATACCATGGTAAAAATATAACTACATGGTTTTATAGGTAACCTATTTGTATGAAAAACAGTAGTCCAAAAACATTCAGTATAAATGCACACATTCTATAGCTTAATCACAAATATATACATCCTATAATTATATTTTTTTTAATTTTATCATTGTTATTAATAATAAGAACCTAGATGGGAGTAACAAACTAAAGGGCAACTACAATAAAACAAAGACACAAATGAAATAAATAGGGCCCTATGAAATCTGTTTTATTTATTTATTTTTTTATAATAAATTTATTTATTTATTATTTTAATGGTTACATTAAAAAAAAAAATAATCAAAAAGAATGTCTACTTAATTGAAATCAGGAAACTTTAATGGCAAGTTATTAAAAGTTTAACAAAAATTACGTTTTTAAGGACAAATGAAATGAAATACATTTTATTATTTGAATTCTCAAATTCAGTTTTGTTTGTCAACCTCAGTTTTCCATTAATTTTCTGGATTCTATTTCAGTCGTTTCATTACATTTTAATGATCAAAAGCATGTCTAATGAATTTATAAAGGACAATTAGAAAAAAAAGAATTAATTTATTATAGGCCATTTATTTATTTTTTCCAGAAATACTGTGTTGTGTATTTACAATTTTCTGGTAAATAAATTCTGGTAAAAATTCCTTAAACATTGTTTTAATAATATTTGTATTACTAGTAGTAGTACTATCTTTACATTAAGTAATATATTTCCGACTGTCAAGTTAAACCAAACTTTTATTTTGACAGGATGCTGTGAAGACTTTTAGGTTTCTCTTTGTACATTACATGATGATAGTTTTCCGCTAAAGAAAGGGTGAAATGCTCATGAAGTGACTCTCAGAGCAGTTCTAGAAATTGTTCATGTGTTCATGTACTCATATATTGAGGCGGCAGATCGTACCATTTTTAAAAGCAGGGTATCGCAATACTTTTTCAGTACTGTGTTACGCCCAGTCTAGGGAAGAGACGCAACATGAAAGGACTAACCAGGGCAACAGACTTTCTTTACAAAAAATGTTTATTGGGAGGTTAGGTTCGGGAGCTAACAAGGCCAAAAAAAACAAACAAAAATCCTGGTTTTCAAACGTCTACCTTACCTACTCAAAAAAAAAAAAAAGGAAAAAAATAAAATACAATCCCCTTCCCTAACTTCCTATCACAAAAACATAGAACAAAAGAATGCTCAAAAAAGAAATGGCATCAGACTCCCTACTGTCCCCCAATTTCAATAGTTACAGTATTTACAAGAATGTGTCAAACATCAAATTTAGAGGGCAATCCAAAAATCAGCGTCAAACGAGTCAAATAAGTCTAATACACCGGTAAATCATTGATAAGATACTTGCAGCTAGATAAGCAAACAAGCAAACAGAACTCTAGGCTCCCAATTCTCTCTCTACACAAAACACAATGCTCAGTTTACAAAATGGCAACCAACTGCTGAGGAAGTGATGTCGTGACTTTTAAATGTCTTTAGACCAATCAGAGGACTGTAGTAATCAGCTTTAGACCAATCAGAGGACTGTAGTAATCAGCTTGCAGGAGCCAATCCGGTAGCTTTTCTTTGGGAGAAAGCAGATACACAGAAACACAACACAGCAGAATAACCACAGTTTTGTAACACCCCCACACACAAGAGTAAACATGGTTACAAGTTTACATATGACACCTGGATAAAGAATCTGCAATAACATTGTCAACACCTTTCTTGTATTTAATTTGCAACTTAAAGCTTTGGCAAATGAGTGCCCAGCGCATCAGTCTTTGATTCTTGTTACACATTCGTTGAAGAAAAACAAGTGGATTATGATCAGTGTATACATCAACAGGTTGAAAACTAGAGCCAACATACACTTCAAAATGTTGCAGAGCTAATAAAAGAGCTAGTGCTTCTTTTTCGATGGTACTATAGTTTAACTGATGACGATTGAATTTTTTTGAATAAAAACATACAGGATGGTCGATTCCATAGTCATCTTCTTGTAGGAGGACAGCCCCGGCACCGGTACCACTGGCATCCACTTCAAGTTTAAACGGTCTTGAGAAGTCTGGGGCAGCGAGGACAGGAGCATTACACAACAAAGTCTTTAGAGATTCAAAGGCAATCTCACATTTAGTGTCCCAGTTAAAAGAAACAGCTTTGCGAAGGATATCTGTAAGAGGTTTTACAACATCAGAAAAATTTTTGCAGAAATTTCTGTAATATCCAGCCATTCCCAGGAAGCGCCTGAGATCTCTTTTAGATTTGGGTACAGGAAACTCAACAATGGCCTGAACTTTGGCTTCTAAAGGACGGACGGTACCATGGCCAACCTCTTTACCCAAATATGTGACTGTGGCATGACAGAACTCACATTTTGCTAAATTAAGTGTAAGATTAGCAGCTTGAAACCTTGAGAACACTTCCTCCAAGGTCTGCAGGTGACTGTTCCAAGTATCTGAGTAACACACTACATCATCCAGATACGCTTCACAATGTTTCACATTAGCCAAGACTTGATTCATCAAGCGTTGGAAGGTGGCTGGAGCATTTTTGAGACCAAAAGGTAGAACTTTATACTGCAGAAAGGCATCTGGTGTAACAAAGGCTGAGATCTCTGAAGCACGCTTAGTAAGTGGTACCTGCCAATACCCTTTAAGTAAATCCAATTTGGTGACAAACTTAGCCTTTCCAACACGATCAACACAATCTTCCATTCTGGGAAGAGGGTAGGAGTCGGATTTAGTTAATTGATTAACCTTGCGGTAATCAGTGCAAAAGCGTGAAGTTCCATCAGGTTTTGGGACCAACAAACATGGAGAACACCATGGACTACAGCTTGGCACAGCTAGACCATTTTCCACTAGATACCGGGTTTCTCTTTCCATAATTTCACGTTTGGCAGGATTCACACGATAAGCATTCTGCTTAACAGGAGGATGATCACCAACATCAATATCATGCATCAACACATTACTCACTGTAGGTACATCTGAGAAAAGAGAAGAATACTTATTAATTAACTGTATAAGTTCACTTTGAGATGAACTTGACAGGTGGGAGAGTTTTGAATGGAGGGTTACTAGAGCCTCAGAATTTTGCAAACGAGCTCCAGAAAGACAAGCACTTCCTAAATGAAGGCCATCCACACAAGGAGAATATTCTGAAGCAACCACATCTACAGAAGTTACGGCAGCAGGAGTTAACACCGAAGGAGGGGCAGAGTCTTTAGTGTCAGGACGAGAGACATACAATTTAAGCATATTAATGTGGCATACACGAGTCTTTCTCCTTCTTTCAGGGGTTCCCACTACATAATCAGTGTCACTTAACTTTGCTTCAATCACATACGGTCCTGTAAACTTTGCCTGTAGAGCAGAGCCTGGCAATGGCAATAACACCAGAACTTGATCACCAACCTTGAATGAGCGTCGCACAGACCTTTTATCATACCTGCCTTTCATTCGGGTCTGGGAGTTTGCTAAGGACTTCTGTGCTAGTTGCCACACTAAATGTAAACGTTCACGGAATGAACTTACGTGATCCAACACATTCTTTTGAGAGGCATCTGTCTGACTTACAGAAAGTAGCTGCTCTTGTAACACCTTTAATGGTCCACGAAGAGAATGCCCAAAGACTAACTCAGCTGGACTGAATCCCAGTGACTCCTGCATGGTATTGCGAACAGCAAACAACAGAAGAGGGATCTCTTCATCCCAGTCTTTCTGATGTTGGAGGCAATAGGTTCTGATCATGGTCTTAAGGGTCTGATGAAACCTTTCAAGGACTCCCTGAGACTGGGGATGGTAGGCAGTGGATATACAATGTTTGATGTTGAGCTCTTTCATTACCTTACGGAACACTCTTGACATAAAATTAGATCCTTGATCAGACTGAATAAACTTTGGCAAGCCAAATGTGGTACAGAACTTCACAATTGCCTTTACAATTGTGGGGGTCTTTAATGAACGCAGGGGAATGGCTTCAGGGAATCTAGTAGCAGAGCACATCAACGTTAGTAAGTAGGAGTGGCCAGACTTAGTTCTTGGTAAAGGACCAACACAATCAATTACAAGTTTCTCAAACGGTTCATTCATCACTGGAATTGGTTTTAAGGGAGCAGGAGAAATAACCTGATTTGGTTTTCCAGCCACTTGACAAGCATGACAAGACCGACAATACTGGGACACGGTAGATTTAATTCCAGGCCAGAAAAAATGTTTCAGAAGATTATAGTAGGTTTTCTTAATACCTAAATGTCCAGACAGCTCATGGTCATGAGCCACACTCAGTACATTCTCCCTGTACGACTTTGGAACAACTACCTGAAATACAGAGCTCCAGTCATGATTCAGGTTCTCAGGACTCCATTTACGCATAAGCACCCCATCATCTAAAAAATAAGCAACTGAATGACTGGCTAACTCAGATTTATCAACCACAGCAGAACGACAGGAAGCCAAAGTATCATCAGCATGTTGAGCATCTATCAAATGTTGTCTTTCAAACGAAAAGTCAAGTCTAGGTTCAAGATTAAAATTCTGTGGACAAATCTTGACAGTTGTATCCTCAATATCTGGCGAATCTGAACTCATGAAAGAATTAGAGAGATCAATTTCATTTTCAAATTTGCGAGCTTGTGCCCTAGTCACAACACAGGAACGAAATACATTTGCAAATTCTTGAGCCAACACATCATTTTCTGACACGCAAGGATGCTCAGTAACTTCAGGGAGACAAGAGACTTTACTTCCAGCCAAATCATTTCCTAGGATAAGAGAAATTCCCTTCAATGGTAACTGAGAACGAACTGCCACTTTAACTAAACCAGTTACAATATCAGAGCGCAAATACACAGTATGTAAAGGAACTCTTACCACACCAAGTTCAATTCCCTGAACTAAAACATCAGAATTACAGCTGGATTGTGATGAAAATGGGAGAACCCCTGCCAAAACAAAAGATTGCGCAGCACCCGTATCCCGAAGGATACGTACAGGCTTGGGGTCTGGGTCTAATTCGGAAAATGCCACAACACCCTCACACACAAATGGTTCAAAAGAGGGATCAATAGAGAGCAGAGAATCCGAAGAGTGAGTATGTACTAAAGAAACACTTTTATACGTGCTTTGAGCTTTTCTCTGACTTTTCCGTTTCAGCACGGGACAGGCAGCAATCAAGTGTCCCTTCTCATGACAATAAAAACATTCCCTTGACATCACTGAAGAATCAGAATTCTGATCATCTTTTGGCACAGCAGCAGTTGCTTTAGAACTATAATTGCGTTCTACCACAGTGCGACGTGAAGAACGTGGGGAAGTAAAAGCAACCTTGTGCGTCAGCACAAACTCATCAGCGAAGATGGCAGCCTCAGATAGTGACGAAGCTTTCTGTTCATTCAAATAAACTACTATCTTCTCTGAAATGCAATTCTTGAATTCTTCCACTAAAATTAGCTCTTTTAGCTGTTCAAGTGTTGTGATCTTGCTAGCTGTACACCATTTTTCAAACAGGGTAGTTTTCTCACGCGCAAACTCAACAAATGTTTGACTGGGGTTTTTCACATGCTTTCTGAATTTTTGCCTATAAGCCTCCGGAACGAGTTCATAAGCTCTTAACACGGCTGCTTTAACAGAGTCGTAGTCCAAACTTTGTTCAATCGTGAGTGCAGAACACACTTCTTGGGCTTTACCAACGAGTTTGCATTGTAACAACAAAGGCCAGATATTTCTAGGCCATTTTAAAGTGGCTGCAATGCGCTCAAACACAGTGAAATACGTATCAACTTCGCTCTCTCTAAATGTAGGAACCAGCGAAATTTGTCTACTTATATCAATATCAATGTCAGAACTTACCGGTAATACGGACGACGCTGCAGGGAGAGGAGAAGAGGCCTGTACTGGAGTCTGCACTGGAGAATTTCCCCGTAACACGGGAGAAGGTGAACGCCGAGCCTGTCGAGTCTTTAGTTCCAGCTCCAGCTCTTTCAGCCGGATGTCCCGTTGCGTCTCAAGCTCAACTGCTCGGACATGCAAGAGCTGATTCTGGTATTGTTGTCGGCATAATTCCACTTCCAGTTCTTTTAACCGGATTGCCAACAATGGGTTTTTTGTTGACGGACTAACGGGATCCATGCGAGCAATATCTTCAGATTTGAATTCTGCCTCCGCAGCCTCCAAATCGTCAGATGAAGCTGTAGTTGCAACACCCGTAATCACACTTGTACCAGGTAAGACCTTTTGCTTCACAAGCTCTGTGTGCAGTATCTCCTTAATCTCCCTTTTTAGCGCACTTCGAGGTAACTCTATATTATAAAAATCAGCGATCAACATCAAATCGTCTTTACGGCATTGTTCAAATTGTTCCTCGGTTGGTGCGACCACAAATTTATCAAGCTCAAATTTTGATGACATGCCAATTTCTATATTTCCTCCACCACCTAAAGAAAAACCCCAGGCAAACACTACCAAAAACAACTTGGTAAAATAAATTTGGTTTACAAAACATTTAGCCAATGGACGAGCCCCCAATTTCATGTTACGCCCAGTCTAGGGAAGAGACGCAACATGAAAGGACTAACCAGGGCAACAGACTTTCTTTACAAAAAATGTTTATTGGGAGGTTAGGTTCGGGAGCTAACAAGGCCAAAAAAAACAAACAAAAATCCTGGTTTTCAAACGTCTACCTTACCTACTCAAAAAAAAAAAAAAAAGGAAAAAAATAAAATACAATCCCCTTCCCTAACTTCCTATCACAAAAACATAGAACAAAAGAATGCTCAAAAAAGAAATGGCATCAGACTCCCTACTGTCCCCCAATTTCAATAGTTACAGTATTTACAAGAATGTGTCAAACATCAAATTTAGAGGGCAATCCAAAAATCAGCGTCAAACGAGTCAAATAAGTCTAATACACCGGTAAATCATTGATAAGATACTTGCAGCTAGATAAGCAAACAAGCAAACAGAACTCTAGGCTCCCAATTCTCTCTCTACACAAAACACAATGCTCAGTTTACAAAATGGCAACCAACTGCTGAGGAAGTGATGTCGTGACTTTTAAATGTCTTTAGACCAATCAGAGGACTGTAGTAATCAGCTTTAGACCAATCAGAGGACTGTAGTAATCAGCTTGCAGGAGCCAATCCGGTAGCTTTTCTTTGGGAGAAAGCAGATACACAGAAACACAACACAGCAGAATAATCACAGTTTTGTAACAACTGGTATATCGTGCAACACTACATACTTGACAATACGTCGCGATTTATTCAAATTAAATGCATACTTGGTGAATATAAAAATTTCTTTCTTCAATAAAAGAACGGTACAAGTTTTAAATGGTAGTGTGTTACTACAGCTTTTAAGACAAAACATTTAATACAGAAACATATGACTCCAGTAATACTTCAAGGCTAATTTAAGTCAAGGTTTCTTGCACCAAAAACAGCCTAAATCTACTTTTGCGTGACTACTTTCCACCCGCGCTGACCTTTAAACAGGCTTTGCTACTATACCTTTAAGACTTGTACATGTAAATGACCTGGGTTATGATTGTCTTCCATCACTGCCGGCAAAATTGATGAATATTGAATGAGTGCTGATATGTAAACGTGGGCGGTCATATGTTAATGTCCTCCTGGCCATTTTTACATCCTAGTTTAAACAAAAAACCTGGGTAGACTGAGGATTGAGGGTTGCTTTGTGAACATCCAAACATTTCCACATAGAACAAACTCTTTTAAAGCAAAGAAAATCATGTTTTAATGATAAATGGTCAAGAAAATGTAAAGGTTTAAAGAAACGAAGAATGAAAAAAAAAAACAGTAGGCGTTTCTGAAACACCACTGCAAGTGAGCAGAGAAGCAAGAGAGTGAAAAGAATAAATAAGAAAATGAAAATGAGAGCAGATAGGAGGAGAAGATAGAAAATGCTGGCCGCTGCAAAGTCTTCAGACAAAAGCGTGAAGCGAGGGAAGAGTTCCTCAAGCCCTTCTCCATTCCAGCGAGAGCCAGTAAGCACTTTTTTCTGAGCTGAAAAGCTCACTGGAACACCACCCATCAGCACTTTTCCACCACAGGAATAGTAGATCCAGGTAAAGAGTGACATGTGTAGAGGATTTCTCCAGCGACGGTCTCTCTCATTCCTCTCCTTCCTCTCGCTCGCTCTGCTTCTTTCATCTTTTCGTCCTTCAGCCTCCCTCGTTCTCTCTTTACACTTCGTTTTTTTCCCCCCGACCAATCCCCCTCCCAATTTTCTCTCTTTCTACGAGCGCCTAAACCCCTGCTCTCCTCTGAACTCCCATAATGCCTTGCTGTCACAGCCTATTAGATGATAACCAGCTAAGATCATGGCATCTCTTTTAAAACTCCGCCACGTATTGTGTTTCACGAGAGTCCTGCGGGACCACACGATGCAATTCCCCTCCCGTCCCGTCCCGTCCCATCCCGGCCGGGCCCCCTCTGTGCGCCGTATTTTCCCCCGACTGATTGAGGCACACGGCGCATTTGTTATAAAAATCCAGTAACCCGTTGTGCTGTCCTTTACAAAATAATGACACGGGATCCAGCCTGTTATCTTCTCACAGTGTCTGTAATTACTAATTACGAAAGAAGTAACAATTCAACTAATGATTGCTAGGCTTTTTAGCGTGTGGTTTTTAAAGAGGTGGCGTGGTAACGTAAGACGAACGTGCGCTGGTTTACACAAGGACACCGCGCACACACCCACATGTACACGTCGCACCAGCCTCGTCCCACCACCTGACCCCTGGATGGTTGAATGGCAGAGCTATTCATGCGACTGGAGTCCCCCACAGTGAACAGTGCTCTCTGAGGGAACTTGAACTGAGACACAAATTACATTTTCTGCACAATTAAAGCAGTAGCGAGGCTAAGTGCGTAGAGAGAGACGGGCGCCCCTCTAGGCCCTGCCTCTCACTATAATGGCCATGTGATGAAGACGGCCCCCAGTTAATTAGCCTCTGAAAATACTCATTCTCGCCTCAGCACCGCTGATGGAAAAGCGTGCAGAAAGGCCACTCTATCTTATAACCTGGCGCAGACAGACATCTCTCAACAGAGCTCTAATACAGTGATTATGAGGGGTGCTAGCCAGCCTAAAAACAAAAGCACGCTGGGATTTGCTATCTCGCTCTGCCATTTTAAGGGCAATTAGCTATATGCTTTATCGATGTTCATTTAGGACGATTAACACACCAGTTACTTTGAATTTTACTGCTCATAAGGTTTTATGGCACCACCAAATGACGCTTGTATCATTGTGTGTATGACTGAACATGGTCATGTTATTTCAAATATATCGACTGTTATGACGACTGAAATTTTACCCTTTTAGCTGCATGGAGAATTTCATGTATTAAAGGCACAGTTCACCAAAAATAAAATTCTAGCATTACTTACTCATCCTCATCTCGTTCCAAACCTGTAAGACTTTCGTTCATGTTTGGAACACGAATTAAGATATTTCTGATTAAATCTGGGAGCTTTCTGACCCTGCAACTGAAACATTCAAGGCCCAGAGAGGTAGTACGGACATCAATAAAATAGTCCATGTAACATCAGTGGTTCAATTTTAATTTTATGAAGCTACAGTGCTTTTTGTGTGCAAAGAAAACAAAAATAATGACTTTATTCAAAAAGTCAAAGACTCACATGGAATAGAAGAAATTGTTGAATAAAGTTATTTGTTTTCTTTGTGCACAAAAACTATTCTCACAGCTTCATAAAATAAAGGTTGAACCTAAATTTGAAGTATTTTTAGAAATGCACCAATTGCAATTTTCTTGGCCGATTCAGATTTATGATTTTTCTGTGACCAGCCAATACCGATTTTTGCCGATTATGGTTTTATTTCTAAGAACTATATTTGAAAGCATATAAAGTGCAAATAATAACAGATGTCATTTCCCACTGTATATAATTGGTCATTTTTTTCCCTAACCTTATTAAATGTGTCATCTTTCACATCAAATTCTTACATTGTTTCAATTAAATCAGTTTGAATAATAAGAAACTGTAGAGTTGTTACCATTCAAATGAAATCAGTATCAACAAACTCCATTTTTCCACAGCGGGAAACAGACGCTTCATCTGAAGTGGCATTAGATGCATTTACACAGACTGTTTGATGAAGCTGAGGTGCCATAAGTGCATTTAAACTGCAATAGCAAATGCATAAATCATTTTTAAAATACTTTTTAAATATTTTTTTTGAACATACAAATAAGAAATGTTGGGAAAAATGCAATGATACTTTGGCAAATTACTGTTTTAATGAGTGAGTCATTTAGACGTTCATTCAACCAATTCATTCAAACGGCTATTTCATTCAGAAACGAGGTAAATGACTGTAATTACGAATGGGTTACTGAATCATTGACTCACTCGATTCGTTCAAAAATGTGGATTCATTCATTAACAAAACACCACTGTGTGTTGCTCGAAGACACTCAACAGTTCTACTGAGGCTTTGATTGGAACTATTTTTGTTTGCGAAATTAAGCGAAATTAAGCAATATTGCGTCTAAAACATAAGCCACTTAATTTTCATGTCTTGTTTATTCGACTACTATTGTATAAAATCAGTGTCACATTGCAATCGTGTTGATTCGGGGAAACACATTGGTCGCGCAATGTTACTTACCTACATCATATATTATTAATATCTATCGCACTATACATCTATAACTTTCTGTGAGTGCTGTAGCACTCATTTGTTTTGATTTCTGCATGAGTCTCTCTTTCACTCACTCAGGCTGTGCAAGCCTCATCTGGCACGACATAAATACATTACCAGTCGCAAACAGACTGGCTGCATCTCTACTATATTTATGGACTTTTTTAACAATGTCCTGACTACCTTTCTGGGCCTTGAACATGTCAGTTGCATTGCTGTCTATGCAGAGGCTCTTGGATTTCATCAAAAATCTCTTAATTTGTGTTCTGAAGATAAACGAAGGTCTTACGGGGTTGGAACGACATGAGGGCGAGTAATTAATGACAGAATTTTCATTTTGGGGGGAACTATCCCTTTAAATTAAAAATAATTTAGCTGTACGTTTAACTCTTTTGCATACTAATGACAAACAAAAAGCATGGCTAAATCTGAGGTGTAATCTATATGTGGTCAAAGAGAGAGAGAGAGAGAGTGTGTGTTTGTGTGTGTGACTTATCTGTGATCTGTGTGAAGGTCTTGCAAGCTGTCATTAGGAATAAACCTCATTTACTACCCTCTGGCAAACACACATGCATTCAGATGTAGAGATGGTAAAGAGAAAGACCCAGACCACTATAACCCAGACTTAAAAAAAAAACAAAACACAGACTTCTGCTCTGCGATACACTTTTAAAGACTGCCCTGAATGCATAAGTATGTTTCATGTGGCTTAGGGTCTTATTCATCAGGTTTCAAGCTACAGGAGCATCTCTGGAGATTGCAAAATGTAGAAGTCCATAGTATTATACAGCAGTTCTTTTGAAATGAAAATTTCAATTCTGCACTCAAGAAGCAGTTCGCCCAAAAATGAAAATTCTGTCATCATTTACTCACCCTCATGACGTTCCAAACGGTTCCGCGTGACTTTCTTCATGAAGCACAAAAGGAGATGTTAGGCAGCTCTTTTCCATACAATGAAAGTGTGAGGGGACACGCTGTCAAGCACTGTAAAAGAAGTTCATACTACTCACACAGTATATTCCAAGTCTTCTGATGTCACATGATAGCTTTGTGTGAGGAACAGACTGAAATTTAAATCAATTTTCACTGAAAATATTCTCCTCCGTCACAACTCTACAAGGAAACAAAGACATCAATGACACCAAACGACATCTTTTTCAGTGAATAATGACTAACGAATGCAATCTGTGTCACACAACTGTGTCACATAACTTCATAATACAGTGCACAAGACATAAGTATGGCATTTTAATGTTATTTTTTGTCCTTTGGAGCTAAAAACTGTCATTTATCCCCTTCTTCAGGAGCTGTGAGAACATTCTGTCCAACATCTCTTGAGTTGCACAGAGGAAAGTAAGTCATAAAGGTTTGGAACAAAATGAGGGTGAGTAAATGACAGAATTGTCCTTTCTGAGAGAGCTGTTCCTATAAATCAAATTAGAAGACAGACAGGCATACGCATCACCTTTCAATTGAGACAAGTATATTGTATTAATAGAAAACCTGCCTTGACGATTAGGTTGCTGTGGCAAGGCTGTTCTTTCCTTTCTTTTCACTATGGAGAGAAACAAGTGAATTTTCATTAATTCACGGTCCTGATACACATGATAATTCCCCAGACAAAACCACGTCCTAGCTGTCCTCATCGGGACGCATATTTGCAACAGGCAGGCGCCTCTGAAGATCCTGCAATCTGGACTCAGGGTTCACGAACGCTATTCATCTTTATTCACCTTTAGAAGAGCCAGCGACGGCGCCTCCTTTGTCTTATTCTAATTCCCCTTTATAGCAGCTTGTCTGTTTTTTCCCTCACCTTTCGTCTCCTGTCGAGGTCAGAAACAATCCAGTAATACACAGCGTCTAATAAACACAACCTTGCCATGATGCATGGCTCATAATGTTACGGGAGATTTAGTCAGGCCCGTCCACCAGGGGAATAAAAGCAAATGTGACTCCCAAACAGAAAGCCGTCGCCTCAGGCTCTATACTTTCTACAGTTGTTATTATTGCATCTCATTGGATTTTTCCCACAAGGAAAATCACAATGACTGAGATGGTGACCAGATTATTATTATTTTGCAACAGGATATACAGTATAAATGTGGGGTTTATGAAATCAGATGTCCACAGGGCATCTATATACTAGAAAAAAAAAAAGTTCACAAGCATTTTGCTAATGTGGCCACACATTAAGAGGGCACACCTAGGGACCTATGATTTCGGCGATGCGGAAAACACAGGTGGAATCTCGTCATGAAAATGGAATTCACTGTATAACGTGGAATGTCACAGAATAAATCAAAAATAGGTAAGTGCACTTACATTAAAATGCAATGTGGACTAGTGTTTGTAATTATAAAGCTGCAAAAATACTGTTTAAATATATACCATTAATTTAATGGCCTTATAAAATAAGGTGGATACAAATATTAACTTGAAAAAACTGTGACAGAAATATCTTAATTAATGTAATGATAGTATGACTACTATTTAAAAAAAACATAAAAAATATTTTTAAGGGATATTTACTGAAAAATATTATTTAGCAGAATTTATTCACCAGATAAAATGTAAATACACAACACAGTATTTCTTGAAAAAATAAAAATAAAAATAAATAAATAAATACAAAAATAAATTAATTAGAGATGCTTTTGATTATTAAAATGTAAAGAAAACATTAAAATGGAATCCAGAAAATTAATGGAAAACAGAATTTGGTGGAAATTAATTAAAACTGAATTTGAGAAAAAAATAAAATGTATTTCATAGGGCCTTAGTGTAATGTAATTTGTCAAAAATGTTTACTAAATTGCTGTTAACTTGTGTAAGTTTCATGATTTCAATTAATTAGACATGTTTTTAGATTAATATTTTTTAATTTAACCATTAAAAAGACTCTAGAAAAATTGAGACAAGAAAAGTCTATGAAAAATGTCCATGTCATGGAGAACAAAATGTTTGTTGACTACTGAAAAAAAAAAAAAACGCACATAAACAAACAAAAAAGATTGTGACTGGATATGGATATGGCTTTGTCACTAATTATTGCTGATACTGATATCTAGAAAACATGAAGGCAGATAAAATGCTGACAAAAACATAAAACAACTCAATTCAATGCAAACATAAACAATGGGGAAAAAAAACAACAAAAAAACTCAATTTGAAAACAGACAAAAAAAAAAAAAAAAAAAAATGGAATTTTGAATAAACACCTTTGAGTGCCCAAGCAGAAATCATCTTGGCTGATATAAAAGTAAAATAAAATAAAATAAAAAACAGAATGAAAGAATGATTAATATTGGTTATAATTGGATAAATAAAAATAATAAATTGTACAATTCAGTAGCAATTTCTAATGGAAAATTGTATCTACACCAGTTTTTTTCCCCCCTCAGCATATCACTACAAAAACAACACACATGCACCTCAACAGCTGGTACATGAAACACAACAAGGCTACCAATCAACTAAGTAATCATTTTGAGTAGAGGAGTAAATACATCCTGAAATCATAAGACAATAAGTTGCAAAACATGGTCACAAAATCAAATCATTCACACCCCAGTGCCAGTGAAAAAAATACATTAATCTAAATTACCTGCTATGGTTATTGGTTTGACTTCAAAAAACAGTAAATAATAATCAAAAAGCTCAGTCCAGATGCATTAGTTGTGTTCCTGAAAATATTTACCAGATCTAACAATAATTCTTTACTGTGCAGATAATTTTTCTCTCAACAGGAAATACTGTATAAGCACCTAAGGTTTGCAATCAGATGTTCACAGGACATCTACAACAACTACACAAGGTTCCTGGTGCACAGGAGTAAATTGCCAGCACACCAGCAGCCTTGGGACAAAACCATCCAGTGTTACTACACTCAGCAATGAGACAAGAACCGTCTCCAGACAGGTACTGTAACAAGAACGGAGAAAGAGTGAGAGAGGGAGGGAAAGGTTAGGAGGAAAGCGCAGCAAGGAGGAAGAAATATCTGTGAAGTATGGATTCGGGAAATTGGAATGGCGTT